>JZKD02S0179817.1:147246-159667 GCA_000966675.3 Picea glauca
GAGAGAGAGAGAGAGAGAGAGAGATCACCTTTTAACTATATTATCAAAGAATGAATTCAGATCCATAATATCCCCGTGAAAGGGATAATCTGTGGGCAGTTTATTGATTATAATCTTAGACATATAGTAAAAGGGCTTTATAAGTAAATACTTTGTGCTAGAAATCGAATACATTTTTCCTGTATTAACTATGACACCATAATAATAACGAACTTCAAACTATAGAAGGAAAACAACAAAGATTAGTAAGGTGTAAAATTTTGGTTAAGAATGAAGGAAAAATAAATATTGCTAGTTGGACTTACCCTCTTTCCCAAAAAGAGATTATCTCTATATGTATGACCTGGAGCATGTAAATTCTTGCTTGAGGGAACATGTTATTCATATGTAGTCTTGATCACACACTCTCCTTGATGGCCTAATGGGTTCCATTCACAATAATAGAAGGGGCCAATCATTAAATGATATCCAAAGGTATTAATAAAAACAATGTCATAAACAAAAATAATGTACATATTATGAACCTTTTCAGGGATTTACTTAGAATTTTATGAGTAGTTGATGGTGGAACGACAATGCAAACATTTCAATGTGCAAAGAGATAGGAATAAAATGGAAAACCTATCTTGCTAGTCACAATCCCAAGAGATAATTCCTCGATCCCATAACCTGTACCATGCTAAGTGAGGGTATGTTTTGTTTTTACAAAAAGTTGAGAAGCCATGTGAACTTTGCAACATGGACTCACATGGTAGTAGTAGACAAGGTATACATGGTTTTAATTGTGTAGTGGTTATGAACTGTACAATAGTCAACTCACGTTAAAACTCCATTAAATGATCACTACCAGTTGTAAGTGTTGAAATAGATCCAAACCCCTATTACCATGAAACAATCAATGGAACCTTGGGTCTTGCATTTTGTTCTCACCTAGGCATCGAAGTTTTAATTCTAGAGGACTTGAATTATTTTATTATTGTATAGACTTTGTTATACATTCGGAATATCTTAATCGACCATTGTAGCATATATTATAGCAACCATGGTTTATAACAAGTATAGAAACTCTTTGAGCGTCCAAAGGTCCTTGTGTAGCTATGAATTGAAGTTAATTCTTTGATAACAATGTTGTGATATAGATCATTTTGTAGAGGGTTCCATTTAATCTTACGATAATACTTAGTTTTGATTATCATAATCTGTAGAACTTTAGGAACATAATGTAGTATTAGATAGTATTAGGGTGAAACTTTATCAAAGTTTTATTTATAGAGTAGGATTTGTAAATGGTTTTTCGTTTGTAGTGAACAAATAAATGACAATATAGTTTAAAAAGAGGATTAAAATTCATTGTCGAATTATATTTTTCAAAAACTATTATAACATTAACTATTTGAGGTTATGATAAGATTATATTAAAGAGTGAGTTGTTTGTGGTATGTTACATGAAGTATGTGCATTTCATAAAGGATGAAAAGGTAAAAATCCGAAGGTTTCTTAGTGGGTTACCCTCCTTCTACAATGACAATATACAATATGATAACCCCAAGACTTTGCGTTATAGAAAGATTTGTCTCACCCCATGCAACTTGCTCAGAAGGATTTTTTCATTTCCCTATGCAGACTCGAAGTCCCCTTTTGCACTTCCCAGAGCTAAAAATCATGTTTTTCCACATATACGCGTCTTATTAGGTACATATCATGTGTTACGTAGGTTGCACCACTATAGCCCACATACATTGAGTTTGGTGATAAAAAATAAAAAATAAAAAATTATGTCGGGTTTCCATGTCACTTCACGAGATCCATGATCCTTAACTTTCCATATACTGGAAACATTCTGACTCGGCCCTTCAGTTCCATTTGAAGGCTATAAATGGGCCATATCCAAACCACGAAGAAGGGAGAAATAATTCAACTTTGAGAGAAAAGTTAATTTGGAGAAATTATTCACTTCATACTGAGTTTGCATCCCTTTGTCCTTTTAAGTCTGAAAACATTGTTCAGCCCCCAAGCTCTTCCCTCTTTGATGGAGAACCTCATTGTCTCTCTTATATGAGCTTGCCTTTGGTGTAGGATTGAAGTGGTGGAGGCCCATATGGAAGGGACTTAGTTTCTCGATTCCAAGATGTGCCGAAACAAAACTTTGTCATTCATACACTTATGTTGATCACATTTTAATAGAAATACTCTTTTCTTGTCCAATTAATGTCTTGCAAATATTTGAATTGTTATTCCATGGGCATATTTGTTATGAATATTGATGGATTATTCTATTATATGTGCTAAATTTATATATTATCAATGTATTCTTGCATATCTTTGTTGTTGATGACAAGTTGTAAGTATATATCTTTGAGTCGAGTGCTCAATGATGGTCTTCTTCGAACGTCCGGACAAGGTAGGATATTTATCTTGTCTTGTTGGCATCTGTTTTTATATAGAATACTTGATATTAGAGTTGATTTCTGCAGTCATTTCGTCAGTTGTAGTTTACCCCATGTCATAGATTGATTTTCCTCGTAATGAAATTGGTGACCATACTGGGGATTGAATCTTCTTTTTGGGGTTTAGAGTGTTTTTCTCCTTTGATTGCTCTTGATTATCTAGATTTTTCTTATCGTCTGATTGCTTGACATCCTATTTTCATTTTGAGTCTGAGTTTCTTGGCCTTATCCTTAACCTGGCAGTGTTTTAATACATATACGTGGTTTTTCCCTTGACAGACACATACATACACGAGTTGTCATTCTATAGGGTGCATACATATGCAGTTTTTTCTTAAACGGTCATGTACATCAATATTTTTTGCTTGATTGTTGAGTTTGATGTTTTCTAGGTAAGTTTTGATGGTTGTTGAGTCTTCTTGGGTCTCTATCATCACTTTTAAGTGCCTATAGAGCGATAAGAAACCTTTCTTTGGTTGAACTTTCGGGCTGATTTTTCTTTCTCATCATCTTTTTCATCGGTTGTCCTTGCATATTGGGATGGGTGTTTGCTTCTTGATATCCTGCTTGGTTTGTCTCTTTTTTCTTACAATAGGATCTATATATCAAGTTGTTGTTCAGTCCTTGCATTTTAATTTTTTTATATTGAAAAAAAAAAAAAACACATTTTGCATTTTGGCATTTGATCTTTTGGGTCCTTGTTAATGATATTGATACATGTATGGAAATATTGCATCTTATTTGGAATTCCAGAGTTGAATTGAAAGTTGCATTTTGAAAATCTTATCATTTCTTGAGAATTGAAGTTTAGGACTTAGCTTGATGTTCATATTCATTTCTTTTATTTGTTGAGTCATAACATCATCAGTTTCACGAACACATATTTTGTGTAAACAAATCCACTAAAAGTAATGCTGATTAATTTAAAATTGATTAGAAACAAATTTTTTTTTCAGGGTGCACAAACTAGCTTAAGATAAAGAGCCTTGGAATGGGATTTTGTGACTAAACTTCTCCACGGCTATTAAACTTGAAATATGTGTCTGACTAAGGGAGTGGTGAAATCCATTGTATAATTGGTGACGTCAGGAGGCTCCGCTCACACTGCAGTTAAGCACGGGGTTGTGTGAATTTGGTTGCAAACATATCCCTCTAATACCTTCTTAGAGTCAAAGATATTTCTGGGGATCTATTAGTATATGAGGGTCATCTAGTACCTTTACCTCTGTGAGAGGTGGTGCTTTCGATATTTTTGGCTTTGATACCCTACCCATACAGTGGATCTAACTTACGACTATTCACCTGTGCATTGGTTATATCATGGTGGCTTTGGTTTCTTGACATAGGTAGCCACATAGGTTACTTGCAGGGGTTATTTTCCAGGTAAACTAAGTCAAATAAGGGTTGGAAAACACACATCCTTTATGGAGGATCACCTCTCTGGGGGGATTTAATCGACTGCAATGTTAATCCCTTGAGGGACCTTATAACTCATTATGACACCTATGATCTTTTGAAGTGAGTCTTAGGCCCCTCTTGGGTGAGGCATACCTACTTTAGTGAGGGAGACCCCTTTTGTCCAGTTTATCCTGTTTAAGTTCATATTGGCATTTTGTTTATTTTGGTGTACTCTTTGATTGCTAGTTGGCCTTAGGATTCATTTTTATATCTCAAGTCTTGAGTCATCATGGAGCTAGACTCTCTTCCTCACAGGGCTCGTCATTTGTTGAAGTTACGACCGCATATTGAGTCTTTTCCTTATAAAAGGCGTAAAGTTATCAAATGTGGTTCACACACCTCCACCTACCAGACTTGTGATCATACAAGTATGAGTACTAAGTCAGGTCATAAATATATTGGGAGTCCTTCGACTCCCATACCTACCGTGGTTGATGGAACTCCTTCTACACCTTCGACCACTATATTTATAGTGTCAGAGGTTCCAATGATCACTCCTATCCAACCTATGGTTTCTACCCTAGTGACAATCCATTTTGTGTGTATTTTTTGTACACCTAGGTACAATACTCAGTCCATTCCTTCGACCTCTATCCATTTCTCTTATGGTATGCCAAATCTCACATCGCAATTTTCATCCTCCATTCCAAAAACTAATCTTAATCCTAGTATTGGACTTGGGGGCATGGTTCCACCGCATGTTCCACTCTCATTTGGTGGTGCTCATATTCCTAAATGACTCATACAGTTGGAAGCCAACCTCATTTTCATCCAGGGTCCAATCCTAGTCTTAATGCTCTTGGATGGATTAATCAACTAGGTTGACAAGCTGTTACTTATGTTCTGTCCTTTACACCTACCTCCTCCACACTGATTCCGACCAACACGTTTGGCATGGAGAATCCACCTCTAACCTATATATTTCCACCCAGGGGAGGTCAGTTTTGTACTTTGGCCAACCCCCAACCTGGAGCTACTTTGGCTGGGGGAATATGTAAAACCCCCATTATAAAATTCCTACTAGAATGGTTCCCAACCAACCCCTTATGAATCAATTTGGAGGGGGGTTTTACAACCCTGGATAGAGACATGGTGCATACCAAAACCCTGGATGGGATACGTCTCCCCAACATCAATATTTCCCAAGAGCTTGGGGATAGATGCTGCAACCACGTCTCCCTTTTCTAGCCACACTCAATTTACTAGAGTTGTCAAGATTAAGGAATGACTCGGTGTGTCATGACACGACATGGCCCCCCGTCCCCACCAAGCTTCATTCGGATATTCTGAAATTTGAAGGCAAGACTGTTGAGGATCCTGGTGATCATGTCACTTATTTTCATCTTTGGTTTTCTTCCAATTCCCTTAACGATGATTCTATCCATTTTAAATTATTTCAATGCACCCTCACGGGGGTTGTAGTGAAATATTACATAGAGCTACTAGGGGGAACATATTGGAATTTTAATCAAATGGTTTTAGTCTTCCTCAACCACTTCCATTTGTCGATTCATTATGATGTCGATATATAACTTTTTTCAGCCCTCTTCCAAGAAAAATCCACCCATATATTGGATCACATCCGAGAGTGGCATAGATGAAAGAGGTTGATCAAAGCCTATATTCCTCTAGAGTTTCTGTTGGAATGGTTTCTTAAGTCTTTATTGCCTTATATTTCGAAGGATGTTTCTACATATGGGGTAACATATGAAGAGGAAGTAATTTTCAAAGCCTAGCAGTTAGATCTCATATATGCTCAGTCTCGAATGTTATACAAAATTCTTCCTAACACTCTGAGGTTAAACTACTACCCTAGAAAAAAACCTCGACCTCATGTCAATGGCATTATAGGCTCCGTAAATGTTAAATATATAGATGTGGTGACAAGCCAATTGAGAGAGTTGTCTCTAAAGTAGTCTATAGGAGGACAAGCTTCATTTGTGTCCTCCACCCCCACCCAGTCGGAGTATGTGCATTATGTGTAGTCGTCGACCAACCTGAATGGTAACCAACAACTAGGAGGGAATAAAAAGAAAGGATATGGTAACAATTCTAAGGGTGGGAGAAATAATAATAATAAACCAAAGGACAACATTAACAATGATAGATTGAACAATAATGTTGGTGAGGGAAAGAAAGAGAAGTAGAAGGTGAAATTCCCTTGTAATATTTGTATTGATGATCACCTTACCCACTTGTGCCCCAAACTCGAGGAAGTTGCGAGGATATTATCTATGCTTCTTTCTCTATTGACTAATACTTTTCCTCATAATCAACACATGGCCTTGAGCTCCTCTAATGTCGAAAATGCGGAGTGGGAATCAAAATCCCCTAGCGCATGAAGGTGACCATCTATGCATAAATATGGTCAAGTCTCAGATTAAGGTAGCCACTCGGTCTCATGATTACATTTATTTACAAGTTGTTCTAAGTCTAGAGTCTCACCCTCCTCTAAAGACACCTTTACAGATCAAAGAGCCAAAGCCTCTGTCTCATATTTTGAAAGGAGTACTCAAACGCTCTACCCACAACCCTAATTCTAGAGCTTACCAGAACTACTCTATTGTCGAAGATCTAGGCCAAACCCCTTGTGTGATGTCGGATTTGGAGGTACTCCAGAAGTGTCCTTCACAGAGGAATGCCTTGTTATCTGTGTTGGGAGATCTATACCCCTATGGCTCTAAGGTTATCAAGTTTGACATCACAGATGTGAAGCATTGCTTTCCTTACCACTTGACCTTTCAAATCCATGTGGAGTACTCAAAGTATACCACCAAACATATTGTTATTGATGAAGGTGCTACAACATGCATGATGTCCCTAACTTGTTGGAAAGCCTTTAGATCACCAAACCTCTCTCAATTTCTGACTATGTTGACCGCATTTGATGGTCATTCTTTCCATCCCCAGGATATTATTCCTACCTTTATGGTCTAGTTAGGTGGAAAGGAAGTGGAGGTGGATGTCAAGGTGGTTGATGTGCCCCTTGAATATAACTTATTACTAGGGCGTAACTTGACTTATGGTATACATGTAGTCATATCGTCCATTTTTCATAATTTATGTTTTCCTCATGAAGGGAAAATCATGATGATTGATCAGTTGTACTTTGTTCATGCTAGCCCCAATGCATTAGTTGGACCTTCGATCCTCGTGATCAATAAATCTAAGCTGACAATTGAGTATATTGGTGTCAGAATGTATTCCTCCCTTATGGATTCCTTTGAGTTCCTAGCATTGATTCATCACATTTATTCCATGTCCAGTAGGTCTGCTTCGTCAATGAGGTATGTTCCTTTTATCACTTTGTATTTTAATGATCCTTGGACAATACCTTCCTTGACCATGTCTAGTGAAGGTCAGTCACATATTGGAATGGAAATTCCACTTTCAACGGGAGAAATAACATATCAGGCTATTCTCAATTCTACTTCAGACCCAAATCCTATCTCCTCACAGATGGATGAGGAGGATCCTATTCTCCAACCTGTATGGGCCTCTTCATTGTCTTTCTCACATGATTTCCTCGATGATACTTTACCTTCGGATGAAGAAATATTAGAGGCCATGAATGGTTATGATAGGCCATGGGATGATATGCATCATCACTCTTACTTTCTCCCATAACTTTTGATGATCTCACAAGATGGTTTTATATCTACCATGAATGAGATAGTTGGTCACGTCGTAGTTTCACTAGATACACATGAAATTTATTCCAAAGGAAACATGGTGAGTATTTCTCCTACTGTAACGATCGACATACCTCACGTTCCTGGTAAAATTGAAAATGTATATATCGGTGCAGATTGCTCACCTGAAGAAATTCAGATCTACACCGAGCTCTTGAAATAATTTTGTGATGTATTTGCTTGGTCATATGAAGGGATGCCAGGAATCAATCCTCATATTATCAAACATGAGATTAAAACCTACCCAGATTCTAAACCTGTTCAGAATTGAATTAGATTTGTTAATCCTAGGAAGGCCCCTGCTATTAAGGAAGAGGTGGAGAAACTTCTTAATGTAGGTTTTATCTACTCGATTCCCTTAACTCAGCGGGTATCCAAACTCGTTCTGGTGAATAAAAATCAAGGAACCACCCGTGTATGTATGGATTTTTGAGACCTAAATAAGGCATGTCCTAATGAGAACTTCTCGATGCATTTCATTGATCATATTCTTGATGAGTGTGTGGGAAGAGAGTTTTTTTTTTTTTTATGGACATATTTTTAGGATAAAATCAAATTTAGATTAAACCGACATATCAATGTAAGACAACATTTATTTCTCCTTGGGGTACTTTCTAATACCGAAAAATTCCTTTTAGCCTTAAAACGTCGGAGAAACCTTCCAATGAGCCACGACCTTTTCTTTTCATGATCTCAAGCATATAGTTGAAGCTTACCTTGATGATATCACTGCTCACTCTACCCACCTTTGGCTAGTTTTTTAGGGATTCCATTATTATCGCATCCGTTTAAACCCTCACAAGTGCATCTTCTTTTTTAGGTCAGGTCGACTTTTAGGATTCTTAGTTTCTGAGACTAGGATCATGGTGGATCCTTTAAAGGTTGAGGCAATACTTCGATTGCCTCCCCCATGCAACATTCATCAACTTGAAGGTTTACAGAGGAAATATAACTTCTTACGTCGATTTATAGTAGAATATGCCAATATTACTAAGGGTTTCTTCCGTCTCTTGAAGAAGGACACTCTATTTATGTGGGATGAGCGAGCCTAGTAATTCTTCGATTCTCTTAAGAAATCCTTGGTTTCGACACCTCTGCTAAAGCCTCTGAATTACAACATAGGTTACTTACTTTATATCTCCACGTCCGAAAGGACAATTAGTATGGTTTTATTTTAGGAGGATGATGAGCTCCATGAGCACATCGTCTACTACCTTATTTGAAACTTATTCATCCATGAACTCAAATACTCTCGTGTTCAGAAGCTAGTGTTGGCTACCATACACGTGGTTCAAATATTAGGACATTATATATTACTTTAAAAAACTACCATAGTTTCTAATGTCAACCCATTTCAATATGTCCTTAGTAGGCGTATCATAGGGGGAAAATACAATAAATGGATTGTCATTTTGCAAGAGTTTGATCTCGATTTTTCTTCGGAGAAATCCAAGAAATCGCTAGTTTTTGTCGATTTAATATCATACTTCCCTCTATTATATAAGGATGTTAATCATGTCAATTCATTCGAGGATGAACAAATTTTCCTTATCTCATCATTGGGCCCCTCGTATGGAGACATTTTGATCTATCTTCAAACCTTGAAGTTCTCTCAACATCTTTCGAGAGACGATCGAGGACATATATGGTATCAAGATAAGAACTATCTTATCATCAATGACACCTTGTATCACCAAGGCATAGATAATATCTTGCGCCATTTCTTGACTCGTGAGGAGGCTGAGTCTTTTATTAATGAATATCACAGTGGGGCTTATGGTGGTCATCTATATGGGCTTGCGACAACCCATAAAATATTACAGGTTGTTTCTTTTTTGCCATCAATTTTTAAATATTGTGTTGAAGCAGTCAAGAAGTGTCACCTTTTCCAGGTGTTCACTTGGAATATACACTCGCATCCAACCCCTATTCAACCGGTCATCACCATCAGTCCCTTCACCAAGTGGGGAGTGGATTTTTTGGATTGAAACCCAACTTTGGATAGGGGGAATCAACATATTATTGTGGTCATAGACTACTTTACTAAATGGGTAGAGGCGATTCCTACAATTAAATCCAATGGTAAGACTACAACACTTTTCATGTTCAATCAAATTATAGCCCAGTTCAGAATCCCAAGTGATATTTTAATGCAGGAGCATCGTCAACAAGCGCAAGTGGAGGACAGTTGGATATACACCAATGCGCATTTTGAAGACATTTTGAAATTCAAGAGAATAACCTTTAATGTAATAGAGGGAAGATATATTTTATTTTAATGTTTTGGGAATTGTAATGCAGATCTTGAGCGTTCGCTCTCATTTGTCAGTTGTGGACATTTATTGTAATAAATGTAAAGTAGGTAGTAATATTTAATTCGATAATATAGCTTAAAGTTGTAGGAGGGAAAAACTCAAGAAGTCTCCCTCGTAGTTGTATTGGATAATCATTCTCATTGTAATTAAGATAGAGAGAAAGAGAGCATAGGAGGAGAGATGAACAGAAACTGCAGAAGTTGTATGAGTAGATAACTGTTGCTATTGAACCATGTATAGAAGCACTTGAATAAATATAATAATGATTTGATCCAATTTCATGGTGCTTTATGGTTACTGTTTGCATCTACTGAATGGTATATTTACAGTTTGCTTATATGCTCAGTTATGCATTTGTTTCAATGCCATGCATATGTGATTTCATGTTGAATGTATGAATTCTGTGAGAGGGAGAGTATAACTTTCAATTGTTTCTCTTCCTGAGAATTCCTCCAAGGAGTGCAGAGAAATTCTGCAAGGAGTGTGTCGACAGGTTATGAGTTCTATCTCAGAAAACACAAGAGAGATATCGTTGATCTTATACAAGTGGAAGTGAAAGTATAGCACAGAGTCATGCAAGGTGTGCCTAGGTTGAGGAGAGTCTTAGAATTTTCCAACCCAAGTGAGTGGTTGAATAACTTCTGTCACAAGGAGTGTGCAGAGTTGGAGTTGTCGAATAACCAGAGGTTATTGTGGAAGTCACAAAGAGTGCACGCATGATTACATAGAATCCTTGATTTTGCAATGAAGACTAAGCTCAAGAAGGATAGAGACTTGGAGAAGTTCAGAGGAAGGATGAGGTTTGGAGTAACCTTACAGAATCAAGCTTAGAAAAGTTGGATGTTGAGTTCTTTGGCTGAGAGTCATCGAGAATATCGACGGATGGTTGGAATTCCTTGAAGGAAGAATACCAATTTTTCATGGCCCGTCAGATCCATAATATCTGCGGGAAGGATAAGGCCAATTGTCTTTTCAACACTCGCAAGCTCAAGAGATATAGTAGTCATCATATCTGAAGGAGGGTGATCCATTGATTTGGTGCTCTAAAATATCGACATTTAAGGAGTTTGAAGAGTGTGGAGGAACTATTCTCGGGGATCATGAATTGTGAAATCCTGACACGATCTAGACTGTCGGATAGTGGGAGGTTCAGGACCGTTGATTTGAGGTAACAAAGTCGCGCGTTCAGATATCGGGAAAAGGGAGAAAAGCTACATCGTGAGTTCCCTATACGCGAAATCTTGATGCCCTTGGAGGTGGACCCTAGGGTTTGACTGGAGGTCATATGGTAGAAGAGTAAGGGAGGAGCTAGGGACCGTTAGCCTTATTTTGGGGTTTTGGGAATCAGAGGAGTTGAGGTGAACCGAAACAAAAGTCCCAAAATCATGAAATGCAAAGCGCCTTTGTTTAGGCTCATGGTCACCACCGATGGTCACGTGGTTAGAGCTCGCGCCTAGTGCTTCCTTGCACAGACGAAGTTTACAAACGGATACTTGTGGTTTATATGTGTTTAAGGTTCTAGCGTGGACCTGGAGAGGTGCTTCAACTCGGAAATAGAGGAAGATCCATAGACTGGGAGGTCAACTGACCTTGCTGAGGTAGGGGTTCTGCATCAGATTTACATTGATCATGCCAGTCACTTTCAGAACTAAATGATGAAATAACTGTCATCGAAACTGGGGTTTAAACATGGTCATTCTTCCCCTTATTATCCCCAGGAAAATGGACAAGTAGATGTCATGAAGTCTCTCAAGGCCATTTTGCAGAAAATTGTCAGCCAGAGAAAATCTGACTGGAATCTCATGCTTTACCATGTGCTTTGGGCATATTGAACCACGGTTAAGACTTCCACCGGTTTTTCTCCTTTTCAGTTAGTACAAGGTGTGTAGTCAATCCTTCCTATTGAATGCGATATCCCTTCTCTTAGACTATAAGTTAAGCTCCTCCCTGACACTTCCAATCTCGAAGAACGCCTTGTACACCTAGAGATCCTAGATGAGCAGCATCGAGATGACTCTACAACTATTGAAGCTAACAAGAAATGTTTCAAGGTGCAATATGATAAGTCTTTCTGTCCTCGAAAGTACGCTGAGAGTGACTTGGTCCTCTTTTATGGAAAATCCAAAGAACCACTGGGGGAAGGAAAGTTCAACCTAATATGGCATGGTCCTTATATTGTGCTAGGTGTCTTAAAAAAAGGAGCCTATGAATTATAATATTGTGAAGGGAATATGTTGGATGAGCCCAAAAATGGTCTCTACTTGAAAAGATATTATTCTTGAGCCCCAAGCTTGGGCGTAACTCTCTGTATACTAGTGTATCTTAGTGTATATAAATTTTCCTTTGTGTCATCAAATTTCTTATCGAGTTTTCCTTTGGTTGGCAGATGTCAATGAAATCTTTAGTTTACTTAGGATTCGTAGACAATGCCAATTGTCATACACGAAACTTGGATTCCACCGCTTGGGTCGTTTACTCAATCGAGGTTCAACTAATGTCTTTAGGTGGT
>JZKD02S0179817.1:161956-172900 GCA_000966675.3 Picea glauca
TCAAATTCGCTCAAGAAGGCTAGCCACCTTTCTTGTCTTGCATTAAGGTCTGGTTGGTTAAACAAATATTTCACTCCGCTATTATCCATCAATAGTGTCACCACATTTTTAAGGCATGTATTACTGCTGCCAATTCTAAGTCATGAGTGATGTAATTTCGCTCATGTTCCTTTAATTTCCTGGACTCATAACAAATCATGTTCCCTTCCTGAGTTAGAACACCACCTAGTCCCTCTTTACTTACATCAATGCATACTGTGAAGTCTTTATCTGGGTTTGCTACCCTCAAGATGGGCGTCGATGTCAATAATTCTTTTAGCTTGTTAAAACTGTCTTGACACTTTTGCGACCAGTTAAACTTGGCCCTTTATTTTGTAGTGACATGATAGGGTAGGCTATCTTGGAGAACCCTTGTATAAATCTATGATAATAACCGGTGATTCCCATGAATGATCGGATATCTGCCACATCCTTAGGTACTGACCATTCCATAATGGCTTTTATCTTTTCCAGGTCTACGGAAATACCTTTCGAGGAAATGACATGTCCTAAATATTGTATTTCCTTTTGATAAAAATCACATTTTTCGAATTTTGCGTATAGTTTGTCTTTCCTCAGTGTCTGCAGAACTATTTGTAAGTGTTCATCATGTTCCCCCTTCATTTTAGAATAGACTAGAATGTTGTCGATAAATACTATTACGAACTTGTCTAAGTACTGGCTAAAAATGTTGTTCATTAAGCACATAAATGTGGCTAGTGCATTAGTGAGTCCGAAAGGTATGACTACAAACTCGTAGTGTCTGTATCTTGTTCGAAAAGTTGTTTTGTTCATGTCCTAGTATTTTATCCTAACTTGATGATATCTGGATCGTAAATCCAATTTTGAGAAGATCTTGGCCCCATCAACTTGATCGAACTGATCATTTATCCTGGGTAAGGGGTATTTGTTCTTAATGGTCACTTTGTTCAGTTGTCTATAATCGATACATAGTCTTAGAGTACCGTCTTTCTTTTTCACAAAGAAGACTGGTGCTCCCCATGGCGAGACACTTGGTCTGATATACTTTTTATCCAACAATTCCTGTGATTGTATTTTTGATTTTGTCAGTTCAGGTAGACTCATTGGTAGGGTGCTTTGGAGATAGGGGCTGATCCGGGTAGTCATTCAATGGAGAAATCTATTTCTCTCCTAGGAGGAAATTCCGGTATCTCATCAACAAACATGTCTCTGAATTCACGTAGGACAGCAAAGTCTTCTAACTTGGGCTTATATTCTTTTTCTAAAAGGTTCGTTACTTGGATGGCGTAAACTTGACATCCATTTCTAATACATTTCTTGAATTGCATTGCTAAAACTTGTCTGAATGACACAGGTTTTGGTATACCTTGGGTTGTTCTAACAGTGCCAAAATTATCTTTATAGCTAAGTATCTTTGTATAACAGTCTAGTACTACTTTGTGTTGTTCCAACCAATCCATCCCGATAATCATATCATAAGATCCTAGTGGTAGGATGTTCAGATTGGTCCTTATCTTTTGACCATCTAAGCTAAACTCAAGATCAGAAATAAAGTTAACTACTTTTCTTTTTGTCGTTGTTGCTAGTTTTACAAGACAAGATTTTGCATGCTTTTGTTTCTTAAGTTTATTCAACTCTACTACATCAGGAGTAGTATAACTTAGCGTAGCTCTAGGATCAATTAAAACAGAAATTCGAGTGTCATGGATTTTACCTTCGATCTCTACCACCGAGGACTAGTGGTCAGCTTGTCGACCATCTATGGCTGCATTTATCCGATGCCGACTTCTTCCCATGTCTCCCACTATCGAGGCTTCCTGAAAATTGTGGATAGTAGTGTTGTTTGCTGCAATTAGACGTGGACAATTCCTCCTTAGATGAGACTCTCCACACTCCCAACATCTCAATGGCTTGCGAGAGTTCTCCCCAAACTTCTTTGTTCCAAGGTTTACTAGTTTACTGCTACCTTGTGTATTTGGGTGATTGGAGTGAAAATCCTTCCTTGGGAAACTTTTTGCTGCATTCCGATAAGGAGTTGGCTAGTATCCCTTCTTCCGTTGGTGTGTTCCATCTTGTTTCTTATCCTTCCAAGTATTGGGAAACTCTACTCGCTGTTTATACTGGTCATAGCACATTCGTGCCTTCCTAAATGCCTCACTCAAGGATTTGGGGTTGTCAAACTCAATTTTTTCCCTGTAGGACTGTGGTAAACATCTTAATAATCGCTGTATTTTTACCTTATCCTCCCGAATGTATGGTACGGACCTTAGTAGTTCCAGAAATTTATTTATAAGGTCATCCATCGTCATTTGTCCGAGTTGTAATTCATAAAATTCTTTCGTCTTCCTTTCATAATAGCTTTCAGAAAGGTATTGTTTCTTAAAATACTTCTTGAAGTCGGACCATTCCAACTATTTCTCCTTTAGGCCCTTGGCCAATTTCAGGTCCTGCCACCAAATGTTGGCCTTCCCCTTCAGATTGTAGATTGCCATTCTGACTTTCATGTTACTGGAATAGTTGTAGATTTGGAAGTATTTTTTTATGTCCAACAACCATGCCTCGACTTCTTCTCCTATCCTGGATTCTCCATCAAAAGTAGCTGGTTTATTTTTTTAAAATTCTCCTTCAAGGTGGTCTGTTTGTTTTCTTTTTTTGTCTTGTATGGTTTTGTCTTCAGCTAAAGGTGTCCCTTCAGACGAACTGTCTCCTTTTTCTATTTTCACACCTGAGTTCTTGGAGGCCCTTTTGTTGACCTCTTCCTCAGGGTTATCCTCTTTTGTACTTTTTTTGGTTACTATACTATGCAACATGACTTCATTTATCTCTTGTTGTTCCTACTGTGCCTTTTTCAATTTTTCCTTGTCGGCCTTGAAACCTGTAGTTCAACAATAAGGTTCCTCATTATTTCCAACACCTCCGTGGGTGAGCTTCCATCACTGTTCTATCTTGGATCTCTAGGAGGTCCTTGTTGCGGATTCTCTTCCACCCTGATTTCCGCACCTTCTTAGGCTGCCATTATTCAACACAAAACCAAAAATATTTATGTTTGTAATCCACAAGATTTATTAGTTTTTTCATAAATCAGAATATATACTAAGCAATTAATGTGGCCCTGTTCATGACCAATGTTGTAACTTTTTCTCTGATACCATATGTAATGTACCTCAAAAATCACCATAAAAAAATAAAAATTATTTGTACATTTATCTTTGAAAAGTTACGAGATCTCAAGCAAGTAATATTTCTGTTAGAAGACTTGAGTTTGAAGGTTTGTTAGAGTCCTTACTGTCATCGACTATCCTTACCATTCAACTTAAGTTTTCTAATCGACAATATAATGAGTATCTACTCATCACTTCAATGTTTAATTAAGATCCTAAAATTTATAATTACTCTCTTATTTGCTAGTACCTATAACACTACCACAGCCTTAACAATACAAGCAACTTTGAGGTTTTTATGACCAAAACCCTACATAAAAATATTACCCTATGTCTGCAATACAATTGACTTGTAATACGGTATGTTACTCCCATACCTCTTTCCAGGACAAAGATTCTCCAAGGTTCTTATACTAGTCTATTCATTACATTAATAGAGGTGTTCCCATAACAATAAGTTTCTTCTAAGTTCCTACAGCTTTGTGAAGAAAACAGAGGTCAACCGGGTTTCAGTGATCATAAGTGCCGAACAAAACAAAGGACCCTGTTGTTTGCCAAAATCTAAAATACGGAATGACTGTGGGCCAACATTTTGAGGTTTCAGGATTCAGGGTTTCGTGAGTACAAGAGTCCGACATCAACACACAATATTTCCCGAAATTTCGACAAGATGCCGAGTACTTCGGGGTTTCGAGGTTCGGGTTTTCCTGAACAAAAAAATCAATCATCAACCCACAACAACTCCCGAAAATGCGAAAGGTGATTAGTACTTCAGGAATTTGGAGTTCGAGATTTCGCGAGTGCAAGTGCCCAAAACAACCTCATATACAAACCTCTGAAATGCAAAAAAAGGGAGGTGGGTCCCGCACTTCGAGATTTCAGGATTCAGAGCATTGCGAGTTTCAGTGTCCAAACCTTGACATACACAATTTTCTAGAAAGAGAGAAAATAAAAGGCGAGACCCGCATTTCGGGATTCCGGGTTTCGGGGTTTCACGGTTTTCATAACCAAACATCCAACATACCCCGATTCCCGAATTATGAAAATAAAGGTACTAACATTTTGAGATTTCGGGTTTCGGAATCTCGCAACTTCAAAATCTAAAACATCAACCACAAACAATTCCCGAAATTGCAAAAAGAAAAGAACATGGAACTAACATTTCGGGATTTTGGGGTTTCAAATGTCGAACCACCACACACAACAATTCCCGAATTCCGAAAGGTGAAAGGGTGTGGGACCAACACTTTGGGATTTCGGGTTTTAGGGCTTAGAGGTTTCAAATGTCAAACCACAACATACGACAATTCTCGAATTCCGAAGGTGAAAGTGTGTGGAACCAACACTTCGGGATTTTGGGTTTCAGGGTTTCAGGGTTTCAAATGTCAAACCACAACATACGACAATCCTCAAATTCCGAAGGTGAAAGGGTGTGGAACCAACACTTCGGGATTTCAGGTTTCGGGGTTTCAAATGTCAAACCACAACATACAACAATTCTCGAATTCTGAAGGTGAAAGGGTGTGGAACCAACACTTCAGGATTTTGGGTTTCGGGGTTTCAAATGTCAAACCACAACATACGACAATCCCCGAATTCCGAAGGTGAAAGGGTGTGGAACCAACACTTCGGGATATCGGGTTTCGGGGTTTCAAATGTCAAACCAATGCATACAACAATCCCCGAACTCTGAAGGGGAAAGGGTGTAGAACCAATACTTTGGGATTTTAGGTATAGGGGTTTTGGGGTTTCAAATGTCCAACCACTGCATACAACAATCCCTGAATTCTAAAAGCATAAAGACTTAAGAATTTTACAAGCACATAAGGATACACAAGGATAAAGGTTTTCTGTAAGGGAAAATCTCTAAATTCGTCATGGACCTTGAGTAAGGAGAGGGTAGCCCATTCTGAAAAGAAATAAGGAAAGCAAAGACCTCCAAAAGGCGTTTATTCTCAAGATTGTTTTAGCATCCGAAAAAAGAACAAAAAGGGTTTCCAAAATTCTTTAACTCCCGAATTTTGTCATTCTATACACATCTAATATATTGATTTCATATTGTTAGAGCATATTGTTAGCTACATAGTATCGGATAAAACATTCAAACTGAAAGTGGGAAGAAACTCGCTACAGATCCGATTTAATTAGATACAATACACCATATGCAAAAAGGTCATATAGACAGAGAAGGTAACGTATTCCAGTTCAAATTCAATAGATACATAACATCAAAAGACATAGCCATTCATAATAGAGAGGGGAAAATTAACATATATGAATCCAATCCATGGGAAGACAAAAGGAACAACCACATTCCTCCCAACCATAGAACAGGGAAGTTAGATCTACTTTCCCGATTCACTGACTAGCCTGACCATGAATCCATGAGGGCGAACTTGGAAACTCCTCCTTGGCAATGTCCTTCAATTTCAACATCTATCCTCTTGCCTCACACTTACTCAACAGTGCTCATAACAACAAGGCAATTCTGTTTCAGCAGGCTCCTCTTGCCTCACACTTGATCTACAGTGTTCATAACAGCAAGAGAGCTCAAAAAGTTTTCCCAACATACTTGGCAGCGTCCTACCTCCTTGCATACGCTATTTATCCATTTTTCCCAGGTCTTTTTCCCTCCTTTGGGGATTTTTCATAGCTCTCTTGATCCCTGATTTTCAGGGGCTGCCAGTGGCAAAATCCCTAATTTGCTACTTGTAATCATCATCCTAGAGGCAGTTCCAACTTGTTCCCCACTCATGGAATCATGGTCAGCTGATTTTTAACATGGTTATTCCATTTGTCCTCCTGTAGTTAATATAAATATTCTGTTGTGATACAAGTGTCATAGTCAAATATTTAATTGAGTCCAAACACATCTCTGCCCAATAGTCACAATAATTAAATACAATTATTAAATTCGAAATTTGGAATTGCCATAAGTGGCAAAAATTTTCCAGATTCGAATTTGCCAAAAACGGAAATAAATTTCCAGCACACAGAAATAAAAATTATTTATTTTGGGGGGATGTCACAGGTTCCCCTGCACATTTTTAAGAAATCTATCTGCATCTCCTCCCACTCATTCATCTCCTAGGTTTCTTTATTGATGTTGTGGGAATACATATGGTCATCGCAGACCCACATCTGTGAAACAAAGTAATCGACAATACTAGACACCATCCAAAACTATTTTTGTTTTTATTCTCTTTGAAAAAACGCAAAAAAATGAAATATATTTGAAAAAACATTCATACCTATATCACCATAGGCGGAACCTAGTGGTAATGGCATGTCTGGATCTCCTTTGTAGTTGATCCCTGCATAAGGGTAGTCGTCTAGGGCTATCACCTATCGACACCACCAGAAGAAGAACTCATGATTGTAGGGGGTTGGTACCCTGCCACCTCCCAACCTCCTCATCACCTCGTTCCATTGTGACATGGTTGGATCACATGGCCTATGTGGAATGATATCGACTCTAGGGATCAATCCTAGAATTTGCATACTTATACAAGGGTTGTTGCGTTAACAGTCTCATGTAGGGTTGTAGATATGCGGGATGGATTTTCCTTTCTCGTGTACATACCTCCATATATGTGACCCGATGATCTACAACCTATGTACACCTTAATTCCTAAATTGCACCTTAAAAAACTCAAAAAATTACAATTTATTTAAAATTATAAACCACTAGAAATGAAGAAGAGGGAAAGAGTACTTATTTGGTCCAGATGGTTTTCAATCCCGTCACTCGTAGCTCCCACAATCGACACTCGAAGGTTGTGGGAAATTTGGTCCAAAATGCACTATTTGGGTGAAAATTTGAAATGGTATGGTAAAACTAGTTATTTTTACTATTAATAGAAAAATTTTACCCACTTTACATAGTTTTTTCTAATATTTTGGCCTAGTGGACTAATAGTGAAGTGGAAGGAGTTGGTTTTGGTGGTTTTGTCCAGGGATTTTTGTGGTTTCTAGCGCCATTTTTCCTGTTCGCAAATCTGGCAAGTATATTTTCTTTGACCAACATATAGGATAAGTCCTCACTCCATCTTGCACTTTTTCATTATCCTATGATTGTGATCCATATGCCTTAGGCACAGACCCATTTATTAGTGACACAAAATCTCCTTACTGTTACTAGAAGTGTCATTATTGAATGGTAGAGACTTACCAAACATGGGTACCCTAGTTAGAACCTCTGTGCCATCTAATGCCCATGTTGAGATTATTCCATAAAGACCGGGAGTCCCTTATAGTTCCAATATGACTTTGTATTCGAACTTTATATTCTTACTCATAAGCATGCTAACCTATACCTATGGGACTCCCACCGAGTCTTGTTTAAGCTTTTTTCTGACTCTCTAAAAAAGAAAAAAGATTTCTAAGTGAACTTGTCTCTTTCACACTCGTAAATTGGATCTAAAAGGACATCTATTTTGTGTAAGTTTAACCCTTTTTCAGACCAAGTATACTAATTTATAAAAAAGAATACTCTAGTCACTAGTGGCTAGAAGATTTTTCGTGGGTATTGTTTTATACCTTTTCAGGCCTAGGGGACTAAATTCATGAAAAAGGACATTCTTTGGATTTAAGTTGTAATTGCATCTCATTCTCTTTCTTGCATTATTAAGCCTATCACCACAACAGTTTGCATCATCATCCAAGCAGAGCCTTGTTTATATCCTTTGCAGCTTGACACCATGTACCCTACGAGGAAACATTCCCTCGAGTGTCCATGTCCTGCATGCACCTCCTTGCATTGAAAATAGGTATGTTCCACTATTGGAACTAGTTGCTTACTGGCGACACTTATTTCCTCCTTTGTATCATAGAATTCATTTGTCTATAAAAAAACAAAAAAAATAAGCGGGAAAGGAATATTATCTCATGATTGGTAGCAGTCGTGTCTCCTTTGAACAAAGCACAAACTTTTGAGTCCACTTGTCATACAAATTTTTGGTCTAGCATGACCTTAGGAAGTTGAGATCGTTACTTAGAGTTTACTCCTTTGAATGATTACTCTTCCAGTCCCTATGAAGAGTTTTATTGGTGCCTCCTACATCACAAAGTTTCATCATTGAGTCTATGTTGCCAAAGTCCTCCATACATCTCATTCTCTTGTTAAAAGGATGTCTATAATCCTGTGTCATCCATTTCTTAGAAATCTTGACTTTGCATGTCAGACATACCCTCAGTGTGTCTCAAAATTACATGAAGTTGTAGTCCTACTGTGCACCCTAGTCCTACTTTCATTATGGGTAGGTAACCTTGAACCCAATAGTCGATATTTCCTCATTGGTTGTTGAATGGGGGGTTTCCCTTGTGTTCGATGGAGATAAAACTATTAACACATTGGGATTCGTGTAGTGTCTTGGATTCCATTAGCCTTATTGGTGGTTTCCTTGCCTTTATTGATAATTTTCATTATTGGTTACTATTCAGAGGGTCTTTTTCATGCACTGTTTTTATTTGGGGTATGCGAAAGATGCACAGGGTCATTGGTTTCTGAACATATTCATTGTCCTAGTTCCTCCAAATAGTCAAGCTATTTCTTTATACCTCATGCTAACTGATGGGAGATGCCTTAATGATCTCCTTTTAGTGGGTCTTCTTCCATCGATTTTAGCTCATCTATTCTGGAAATGAGGCCTAGAGTCCTATGAGTACCTAGAGGCTTGTAGTCATCAATGGCAGGTTCTCTCGCCATCGACAGTTGTGAATACATCAATGTCTCCTGATCGATGGATTCTTAAAGTGTTCTATCTCAACATCTTTATTCACACTTGTGAGAATGTACTTGGTTCCTTGATACATACTTTCATTAATGGTAGGTTGTCTCACATTTGTTAACAATATACGTTAATGACCCGTAATCAAAATAAGTCTCATTGTGTTTGACCTCAACTCATTTATTCACATGATGTATACTTGCACCTTTGATAGATCGTGTATAAGACTTGAAGGCATCATTTCATAGTCACAACTTTCCTGAGTTGTTGCTATCATTCATTGGATCAGTACCTATATGAGTTCAGTGATAATGGGAGATCAAATTGCATTCCATTGTATACAAATATCTTCAGATTGATTTTGAGACTATTTTTCACTGGGCCTTGTTCATGACTATGATAGCCTATGGTATGTATCTACCTTTCTATTTCTTATTCATGTCCATGAACAACTATTCAGTATATTTCCACATAGATCTGCACTGTAATTCAAATTGTCATCCATGTGTACAAAGTCATTATGGATTGTAATATTATCATGAGAAACTAGTTCATCTAGCTAGGTCTCCATTAATCTAATTATGGGAATTATAATGTATTTCGTCTATCCTAGATACTCCTATGACCTCACATATTAGGGGGAATCTATTATAGCAATATTTTCCTCACCCCATGCAACTTGCTCAGAAGGCCTTTTTCATTTCCCTATGCAGACTTGAAGTCCCCTTTTGCACTTCCCAATGCTAAAAATCATATTTTTCCACATATACATGCCCTATCAGTTATACAACATGCGTATATGCAAGTTGCACCATTATAGCATGCGTACATCAAGTTTGGTGATAAAAAATTAAAAATTGTGTCAGGTTTCCATGTCACGTCTCGAGATCCACAATCCTTGACCTTCTATATAATGGAAACGTTATGAATCAGCCCTTTAGTTCCATTTGAAGGCTATAAATGGGCCATATCCAAACCATGGATAAGGGAGAAAGAACTCAAATTTAAGAGAAAAGTTACTCTGGAGAAATTATTCACTTCATATTAAGTCTGCATCCTTATGTCCTTTTAATTCTGAACACATTGTTCAATCCCCAAGCTCTTCCCTATTTGATGGAGAACCTCATTGTCTCTCTTATATGAGCTTGCCTTTGGTGGAGGATTGAAGTGGTGGAGGCCTAGCGGGAAGGGACTTAGTTTCTCGGTTCTAAGATGTGCCAACAAAGAATTTTTTCATTCATACACTTATGTTGATCATATTTTAATAGAAATACTCTTTTCTTGTCCAATTAATGTCTTGCAAATATTTGAATTGTTATTCCATGGGAATACTTGTTATGAATATTGATGGATTATGCTATTATATGTGATAACTTTATATATTATCACCATATGCTTGTGTATCTTGGATGTTGAGGACAAGTTGTAGGTATATGTATTTTAGTTGAATGCTCAACAACGGTCTGCATTGAACATTTGGACTAGGTAGGATATTTATCTTGTCTTGTTTGCATATGTGTTTATATAGAATACTTGAGATTAGAGTTTATTTCAGTAGTCATTTCGTTTGTTGTGGTTTACCCCATGTCATAGAGTGATTTTACTTGTAACACTTTGGAAGAAGCCTTAAAGAGAGAAACTAATATCTATGATAAAATCAGGGGGAGCCCAGTCATCCAAAGGACTTGGAATGACAAGATGAAAGGAAAAGGGGATCAAAGAAAAAAATATTTAAGCCACCATTTTTCAAGTACAACTTCCAACAAAACAAGAAAGGAAAATCAACCCAAAATCAGCACAAGACAACACATTTGTTTGGGAAAATTCCAAGGAAACAACCTTTAAAATGTTGGGGATGTGATGGGAATCACTTGTATAGGGACTTCCCTCACAAGGGAGAAAAAATTAGGACTGTCCACATGTTATAACCCTAAAATGCACCATACAGGTTTACCTGGCATCAGGCCAACTCATGCCTCTTCCTAGCCAAAGCCATGCTGAGTAACTCCTCAAAAAACCACTCAAAACAAGCA
>JZKD02S0179817.1:173628-190627 GCA_000966675.3 Picea glauca
CAATCATCAACCCACAACAACTCCCGAAAATGCGAAAGGTGATTAGTACTTCAGGAATTTGGAGTTCGAGATTTCGCGAGTGCAAGTGCCCAAAACAACCTCATATACAAACCTCTGAAATGCAAAAAAAGGGAGGTGGGTCCCGCACTTCGAGATTTCAGGATTCAGAGCATTGCGAGTTTCAGTGTCCAAACCTTGACATACACAATTTTCTAGAAAGAGAGAAAATAAAAGGCGAGACCCGCATTTCGGGATTCCGGGTTTCGGGGTTTCACGGTTTTCATAACCAAACATCCAACATACCCCGATTCCCGAATTATGAAAATAAAGGTACTAACATTTTGAGATTTCGGGTTTCGGAATCTCGCAACTTCAAAATCTAAAACATCAACCACAAACAATTCCCGAAATTGCAAAAAGAAAAGAACATGGAACTAACATTTCGGGATTTTGGGGTTTCAAATGTCGAACCACCACACACAACAATTCCCGAATTCCGAAAGGTGAAAGGGTGTGGGACCAACACTTTGGGATTTCGGGTTTTAGGGCTTAGAGGTTTCAAATGTCAAACCACAACATACGACAATTCTCGAATTCCGAAGGTGAAAGTGTGTGGAACCAACACTTCGGGATTTTGGGTTTCAGGGTTTCAGGGTTTCAAATGTCAAACCACAACATACGACAATCCTCAAATTCCGAAGGTGAAAGGGTGTGGAACCAACACTTCGGGATTTCAGGTTTCGGGGTTTCAAATGTCAAACCACAACATACAACAATTCTCGAATTCTGAAGGTGAAAGGGTGTGGAACCAACACTTCAGGATTTTGGGTTTCGGGGTTTCAAATGTCAAACCACAACATACGACAATCCCCGAATTCCGAAGGTGAAAGGGTGTGGAACCAACACTTCGGGATATCGGGTTTCGGGGTTTCAAATGTCAAACCAATGCATACAACAATCCCCGAACTCTGAAGGGGAAAGGGTGTAGAACCAATACTTTGGGATTTTAGGTATAGGGGTTTTGGGGTTTCAAATGTCCAACCACTGCATACAACAATCCCTGAATTCTAAAAGCATAAAGACTTAAGAATTTTACAAGCACATAAGGATACACAAGGATAAAGGTTTTCTGTAAGGGAAAATCTCTAAATTCGTCATGGACCTTGAGTAAGGAGAGGGTAGCCCATTCTGAAAAGAAATAAGGAAAGCAAAGACCTCCAAAAGGCGTTTATTCTCAAGATTGTTTTAGCATCCGAAAAAAGAACAAAAAGGGTTTCCAAAATTCTTTAACTCCCGAATTTTGTCATTCTATACACATCTAATATATTGATTTCATATTGTTAGAGCATATTGTTAGCTACATAGTATCGGATAAAACATTCAAACTGAAAGTGGGAAGAAACTCGCTACAGATCCGATTTAATTAGATACAATACACCATATGCAAAAAGGTCATATAGACAGAGAAGGTAACGTATTCCAGTTCAAATTCAATAGATACATAACATCAAAAGACATAGCCATTCATAATAGAGAGGGGAAAATTAACATATATGAATCCAATCCATGGGAAGACAAAAGGAACAACCACATTCCTCCCAACCATAGAACAGGGAAGTTAGATCTACTTTCCCGATTCACTGACTAGCCTGACCATGAATCCATGAGGGCGAACTTGGAAACTCCTCCTTGGCAATGTCCTTCAATTTCAACATCTATCCTCTTGCCTCACACTTACTCAACAGTGCTCATAACAACAAGGCAATTCTGTTTCAGCAGGCTCCTCTTGCCTCACACTTGATCTACAGTGTTCATAACAGCAAGAGAGCTCAAAAAGTTTTCCCAACATACTTGGCAGCGTCCTACCTCCTTGCATACGCTATTTATCCATTTTTCCCAGGTCTTTTTCCCTCCTTTGGGGATTTTTCATAGCTCTCTTGATCCCTGATTTTCAGGGGCTGCCAGTGGCAAAATCCCTAATTTGCTACTTGTAATCATCATCCTAGAGGCAGTTCCAACTTGTTCCCCACTCATGGAATCATGGTCAGCTGATTTTTAACATGGTTATTCCATTTGTCCTCCTGTAGTTAATATAAATATTCTGTTGTGATACAAGTGTCATAGTCAAATATTTAATTGAGTCCAAACACATCTCTGCCCAATAGTCACAATAATTAAATACAATTATTAAATTCGAAATTTGGAATTGCCATAAGTGGCAAAAATTTTCCAGATTCGAATTTGCCAAAAACGGAAATAAATTTCCAGCACACAGAAATAAAAATTATTTATTTTGGGGGGATGTCACAGGTTCCCCTGCACATTTTTAAGAAATCTATCTGCATCTCCTCCCACTCATTCATCTCCTAGGTTTCTTTATTGATGTTGTGGGAATACATATGGTCATCGCAGACCCACATCTGTGAAACAAAGTAATCGACAATACTAGACACCATCCAAAACTATTTTTGTTTTTATTCTCTTTGAAAAAACGCAAAAAAATGAAATATATTTGAAAAAACATTCATACCTATATCACCATAGGCGGAACCTAGTGGTAATGGCATGTCTGGATCTCCTTTGTAGTTGATCCCTGCATAAGGGTAGTCGTCTAGGGCTATCACCTATCGACACCACCAGAAGAAGAACTCATGATTGTAGGGGGTTGGTACCCTGCCACCTCCCAACCTCCTCATCACCTCGTTCCATTGTGACATGGTTGGATCACATGGCCTATGTGGAATGATATCGACTCTAGGGATCAATCCTAGAATTTGCATACTTATACAAGGGTTGTTGCGTTAACAGTCTCATGTAGGGTTGTAGATATGCGGGATGGATTTTCCTTTCTCGTGTACATACCTCCATATATGTGACCCGATGATCTACAACCTATGTACACCTTAATTCCTAAATTGCACCTTAAAAAACTCAAAAAATTACAATTTATTTAAAATTATAAACCACTAGAAATGAAGAAGAGGGAAAGAGTACTTATTTGGTCCAGATGGTTTTCAATCCCGTCACTCGTAGCTCCCACAATCGACACTCGAAGGTTGTGGGAAATTTGGTCCAAAATGCACTATTTGGGTGAAAATTTGAAATGGTATGGTAAAACTAGTTATTTTTACTATTAATAGAAAAATTTTACCCACTTTACATAGTTTTTTCTAATATTTTGGCCTAGTGGACTAATAGTGAAGTGGAAGGAGTTGGTTTTGGTGGTTTTGTCCAGGGATTTTTGTGGTTTCTAGCGCCATTTTTCCTGTTCGCAAATCTGGCAAGTATATTTTCTTTGACCAACATATAGGATAAGTCCTCACTCCATCTTGCACTTTTTCATTATCCTATGATTGTGATCCATATGCCTTAGGCACAGACCCATTTATTAGTGACACAAAATCTCCTTACTGTTACTAGAAGTGTCATTATTGAATGGTAGAGACTTACCAAACATGGGTACCCTAGTTAGAACCTCTGTGCCATCTAATGCCCATGTTGAGATTATTCCATAAAGACCGGGAGTCCCTTATAGTTCCAATATGACTTTGTATTCGAACTTTATATTCTTACTCATAAGCATGCTAACCTATACCTATGGGACTCCCACCGAGTCTTGTTTAAGCTTTTTTCTGACTCTCTAAAAAAGAAAAAAGATTTCTAAGTGAACTTGTCTCTTTCACACTCGTAAATTGGATCTAAAAGGACATCTATTTTGTGTAAGTTTAACCCTTTTTCAGACCAAGTATACTAATTTATAAAAAAGAATACTCTAGTCACTAGTGGCTAGAAGATTTTTCGTGGGTATTGTTTTATACCTTTTCAGGCCTAGGGGACTAAATTCATGAAAAAGGACATTCTTTGGATTTAAGTTGTAATTGCATCTCATTCTCTTTCTTGCATTATTAAGCCTATCACCACAACAGTTTGCATCATCATCCAAGCAGAGCCTTGTTTATATCCTTTGCAGCTTGACACCATGTACCCTACGAGGAAACATTCCCTCGAGTGTCCATGTCCTGCATGCACCTCCTTGCATTGAAAATAGGTATGTTCCACTATTGGAACTAGTTGCTTACTGGCGACACTTATTTCCTCCTTTGTATCATAGAATTCATTTGTCTATAAAAAAACAAAAAAAATAAGCGGGAAAGGAATATTATCTCATGATTGGTAGCAGTCGTGTCTCCTTTGAACAAAGCACAAACTTTTGAGTCCACTTGTCATACAAATTTTTGGTCTAGCATGACCTTAGGAAGTTGAGATCGTTACTTAGAGTTTACTCCTTTGAATGATTACTCTTCCAGTCCCTATGAAGAGTTTTATTGGTGCCTCCTACATCACAAAGTTTCATCATTGAGTCTATGTTGCCAAAGTCCTCCATACATCTCATTCTCTTGTTAAAAGGATGTCTATAATCCTGTGTCATCCATTTCTTAGAAATCTTGACTTTGCATGTCAGACATACCCTCAGTGTGTCTCAAAATTACATGAAGTTGTAGTCCTACTGTGCACCCTAGTCCTACTTTCATTATGGGTAGGTAACCTTGAACCCAATAGTCGATATTTCCTCATTGGTTGTTGAATGGGGGGTTTCCCTTGTGTTCGATGGAGATAAAACTATTAACACATTGGGATTCGTGTAGTGTCTTGGATTCCATTAGCCTTATTGGTGGTTTCCTTGCCTTTATTGATAATTTTCATTATTGGTTACTATTCAGAGGGTCTTTTTCATGCACTGTTTTTATTTGGGGTATGCGAAAGATGCACAGGGTCATTGGTTTCTGAACATATTCATTGTCCTAGTTCCTCCAAATAGTCAAGCTATTTCTTTATACCTCATGCTAACTGATGGGAGATGCCTTAATGATCTCCTTTTAGTGGGTCTTCTTCCATCGATTTTAGCTCATCTATTCTGGAAATGAGGCCTAGAGTCCTATGAGTACCTAGAGGCTTGTAGTCATCAATGGCAGGTTCTCTCGCCATCGACAGTTGTGAATACATCAATGTCTCCTGATCGATGGATTCTTAAAGTGTTCTATCTCAACATCTTTATTCACACTTGTGAGAATGTACTTGGTTCCTTGATACATACTTTCATTAATGGTAGGTTGTCTCACATTTGTTAACAATATACGTTAATGACCCGTAATCAAAATAAGTCTCATTGTGTTTGACCTCAACTCATTTATTCACATGATGTATACTTGCACCTTTGATAGATCGTGTATAAGACTTGAAGGCATCATTTCATAGTCACAACTTTCCTGAGTTGTTGCTATCATTCATTGGATCAGTACCTATATGAGTTCAGTGATAATGGGAGATCAAATTGCATTCCATTGTATACAAATATCTTCAGATTGATTTTGAGACTATTTTTCACTGGGCCTTGTTCATGACTATGATAGCCTATGGTATGTATCTACCTTTCTATTTCTTATTCATGTCCATGAACAACTATTCAGTATATTTCCACATAGATCTGCACTGTAATTCAAATTGTCATCCATGTGTACAAAGTCATTATGGATTGTAATATTATCATGAGAAACTAGTTCATCTAGCTAGGTCTCCATTAATCTAATTATGGGAATTATAATGTATTTCGTCTATCCTAGATACTCCTATGACCTCACATATTAGGGGGAATCTATTATAGCAATATTTTCCTCACCCCATGCAACTTGCTCAGAAGGCCTTTTTCATTTCCCTATGCAGACTTGAAGTCCCCTTTTGCACTTCCCAATGCTAAAAATCATATTTTTCCACATATACATGCCCTATCAGTTATACAACATGCGTATATGCAAGTTGCACCATTATAGCATGCGTACATCAAGTTTGGTGATAAAAAATTAAAAATTGTGTCAGGTTTCCATGTCACGTCTCGAGATCCACAATCCTTGACCTTCTATATAATGGAAACGTTATGAATCAGCCCTTTAGTTCCATTTGAAGGCTATAAATGGGCCATATCCAAACCATGGATAAGGGAGAAAGAACTCAAATTTAAGAGAAAAGTTACTCTGGAGAAATTATTCACTTCATATTAAGTCTGCATCCTTATGTCCTTTTAATTCTGAACACATTGTTCAATCCCCAAGCTCTTCCCTATTTGATGGAGAACCTCATTGTCTCTCTTATATGAGCTTGCCTTTGGTGGAGGATTGAAGTGGTGGAGGCCTAGCGGGAAGGGACTTAGTTTCTCGGTTCTAAGATGTGCCAACAAAGAATTTTTTCATTCATACACTTATGTTGATCATATTTTAATAGAAATACTCTTTTCTTGTCCAATTAATGTCTTGCAAATATTTGAATTGTTATTCCATGGGAATACTTGTTATGAATATTGATGGATTATGCTATTATATGTGATAACTTTATATATTATCACCATATGCTTGTGTATCTTGGATGTTGAGGACAAGTTGTAGGTATATGTATTTTAGTTGAATGCTCAACAACGGTCTGCATTGAACATTTGGACTAGGTAGGATATTTATCTTGTCTTGTTTGCATATGTGTTTATATAGAATACTTGAGATTAGAGTTTATTTCAGTAGTCATTTCGTTTGTTGTGGTTTACCCCATGTCATAGAGTGATTTTACTTGTAACACTTTGGAAGAAGCCTTAAAGAGAGAAAATAATATCCATGATAAAATCAGGGGGAGCCCAGTCATCCAAAGGACTTGGAATGACAAGATGAAAGGAAAAGGGGATCAAAGAAAAAAAGATTTAAGCCACCATTTTTCAAGTACAACTTCCAACAAAACAAGAAAGGAAAATCAACCCAAAATCAGCACAAGACAACACATTTGTTTGGGAAAATTCCAATGAAACAACCTTTAAAATGTTGGGGATGTGATGGGAATCACTTGTATAGGGACTTCCCTCACAAGGGAGAAAAAATTAGGACTGTCCACAACAGTCATGAGGCTAAAAAAATGGAATGCATGGAAGGAAACATGCGAAGGATTTATGCATCCTTAGACAATAAGAAAGAAGAATATTAGTACCCCATGATTGAACTATAAGGCAAGATCAACAATCAACCTATAACAATTTTAATTGATTCTAGAGATAGACATAATTACATAAACTCTAACAATATTGAAAGATTTCACTTGCAAAGGAGTAATCATACGAAATCTTGGTTAGTTCAATTAGCCACAGGGGATAAGAGAAAGATCAATGAGTTCACTAAAGATTGCCCAATAGACATGAATGGAATCAACACAAAGGTATATGTGAAAATTATACCTTTGGGTTCATATGACTTTCTAATTGGAATGTATTGGTTGGAAAAACACCATGCTTTCCTAGATTGTTACAACAAGAAAATAACTTGTCTTTATGAGAAAGGACAACAAGGGAAGATTCAAGTCATTCTAAGAGTTGTAATTGTTATAGAAATTTCAATCATGAAGTTGAAAAAGAGTTTCAGGAAGGGATGTCAATTTTTTGCATCCCATATGGAAGAGGTATATAGAGATAAATGACAAGTATTTAAGACCATCCAATCTTAAAAGATTTTGAAGATATTTTTGAGGAAATCCTAGGATTTCCACCAAAGAGGGATATTTACTTCTCTGTTGATTTGGTGCAAGGATTTTCCTAAATGTCCAAGACTCCCTACAAAATGGTCACAACAAAATTGAAAGAGTTTCATATGCAACTAGAAGAACTTTTGAAGAAAGGGTATATATGCATGAGTGTGTCACCTTGGGGAGCCCTAGTTATTTTTTCAAACAAGAAGGATGGGACCTTAAGGTTGTGTATTAATGTAAGACAACTAAATAATTTCACTATAAATAACAAATATCCTTCACCAAGAATTGAAGATTTATTTGACCAGTTGAAGGGTGTAAGGATCTTTTACAAGATTGAATTGAGATCAAGTTATCATCAAGTGGGGATAAAAGAAGAGAATATAAGAAAGAAAGCATTCACAACAAGGTACATGCATTATGAATTCATTGTAGTTCTATTTGGACTATCAAATGCCCTAGTTTTTTTTATGTTCTTGATGAATGGAGTGTTTAGGGAGTACCTGGACAAGTTTGTGAATGTTTTCTTAGATGATATTCTCATATACTCTAAGTCCTAGGAGGAGAGTGAGAAGCAATTAAGAATTGTACTAAGGGTTTTAAGGGACTATAAATTGTATTCCAAGTTAACTAAGTGCATATTTTATCAAAACAAGATTCACTAATTGGGGCATATTATTTCAACAACTAGGATAGAAGTTGATCATGAAAATATAGAGGCCATTAAAGGATGTCCAGTGCTAATAAATGTGACAAAGTTAAAATCATTTATGGGTCTTGTGGGGTATTACCGAAGATTCATAAAGGGGTTTTCAAATATTTCAATCCCAATCATTTCTTTGCAAAAGAAGGGAGGGAAATTTTAATGAACTTCCAAGAGTGAAGAAAGTTTTCAACATTTGAAAAATGTTTTGACAAGTGTCCCTGTATTAAATATTGTAGATAAAGATGAAGAATTTGTAGTGTGCACATATGAGTGCAAGGAAGGTCTTAGTGAATTCCTTAGTCAAAAAGATCATGTGGTATGATATGAGTGCCAAAAATTAAAAAAGCGTGAGAGACACTACGATACACATGATCTAGAGTTGGAATCCATTGTACATGCATTAGAAGTATGGAGACATTACCTCATGGGGAGGATATTTGAGCTAAGAACAAATCACTATGGTATGAAACAATTATTTGGACAACCAACATTAAATGCCAAGCAAACTAGATAGATGGAATTTCTTAGTGAGTATGACATTGAAATTAAACATATCAAAGGAAAAGAAAATTAGGTGGATGATGCACTCGGAAAAAGAGCTCATGAGATGCATACGGTAGCCATGCACATGTACCAGACATATTTAAAAGATAAAATTCTTGAATCAACACTTTCATATCAACATTATTTACAAATAAAGGAAAACTTACAACAGGGTAATTTATAGCAGAAATTTAAAAATTGTGAATTAAAAGATGATCGAATCCTCTTGTACAAAGGAAAGGCGTATGTGTCAAACTCCATGGAGCTGAAAATATACCGTTGAAAGAAATGAAGAATGTGACATATGCTAGGCACCCAGGATTCTGAAATCCATTACAGATGTAGGGATCCAATACTTTTGGTTGGGAATGAAGAAAGAAGTGGGTAACTACATAGCCCAATGTCTAGAGTGACAGAAGGTAAAGATAGAGAAAATACATCTAGTGGGGCTGCTAAAACCATTTCCCATTATAGAATGGAAGTGGGAAGTGGTCATAGTATATTTTATTACAAAAATTCCCAGAACAATGAAGCAACATTATTACATCATGGTGGTGGTGGAAAAATTGACTTAGGAAATGCATTTTATTTCTGTGAAGACAACACACAAGGAAACAGATATTTGAGAGATATACATGAATGAAGTCTCCAAGCTACATGGAGTGCCTAAGGAAATAGTTTCAAACATATATTCCAAGTTTACATCCAAATTATGGTAAGGATTGTTCAAGGGATTTGGAACAAATTTGAATCTAGGTACGATGTATCACCAATGTTCAAATGAGAAAATAGAGAGCACCAATTGGATAATTGAAGACATGTTCAAGATGTACATGATGGACCAACCATGAAAATGGGAAGAATATATCCACATAGTGGAGTTTTCTTATAATAATGGGTATCAACCCTCATTAAAGATGAGTTTGGTGTGAGCTAGGATAACCCAACAGACATGGCCATAATTCATCCAAATTTGTTAAAGGAAATGGAAGAATCATACAAAATTTGAAGGATGCCCAGGACAGGAAGAAAATTTATGAAAACAAGAACAAATCTTTTAGATATTTTAAAGTGGCTAAAAGTGGAAGAACAAAGAAGTTTGATAAGAATGGGTTGCTTCCCAAAGTTGGAAACAAGATATTGTGGACCTTTCAAAATATTACAAGAGATAGGGTCAGTTGCATACATGATAGCATTGCCTAAATCCCTGAGAGTGAATAATGTTTTTCATGTATCATTATAAATAAATATGTTCTTGAAACTAACCACATAATTGATTGTATTGTGATCTGGGTGGAAAACGAAGGGGATTTATGGGTGGAACCAATACACAACCTGCACTAGAAAGTTAGAGTACTCCGGAACAAATCCATAGGGTTGGTAAAGGTTCAATGGAACTTCTAAGGTCCTGAATATGAAACATGGGAGTATGAAGAAACTATGAGGGAGGAATACCTACAATGTTTTTTCAATTTTGAAGAACATAGAAATTTAAAATGGAAGACTTCATTTTTGGGCAGCTAGTTTTCGGGACCACATCTCAGAAATTCTTGGTCACTTGCACTGATAGCCCTGATAAAATAATTGTGCAGCATGATAGACTGAAGGAATATAAGGAGAAAAATTCCTTGGCTCAGCAGGAGGAGAAGAACGATATATTATGGTTAGAACTGATGCTGGGGAGTAAAGTGATTGCAGTATTTTTATTTTTTAAATATTATGATGTAAATTTGTATATGTATTTTGGCATGGTGCTATGCATTGGGGAAAGTGCACAATTTTAGGGGAGGGGGAAATCAACATCCCCACTATAATACCCATTTTAATTAATTCATAATATAGATATGAATGTGTTTATGGTGAAGCAATATAATATGGGAATTGTATTTTTTGAATTTTAATAAATGTATTGTGATACCAATTGTTGGGGTTATGGATATAGATGGTGAATGATTAATTTAAAAGAAAATGGGGTAAGCCTAGGAGTATCAAATAGGGGTACAAGGGGGAAATTATTTATGGGTATCAATTAAAACCCATATTTCTAAATTTTAATATCATTTGGGGGCAACCTTCTATTTTCTGTTTGATTGTATGATAGCTCAATCATTAAAATCGCATAAGAGGGTGGGTGTGATATTAAAATCCCATAGTTATTGGAAGCATGGGGTTGAGTTACAATCAAAATTGGGTAGAGTGAGCAGCCAACTGTCTTGCGAAAAAAGAAGAAATTTGTATGGGTAGTAACATGCAATTTTTCACATTTAGTTTTACATGGACAACAAATAGAGAATACGAGAGAAGAGGTGGGATATGGAGCAACAAGGCTGGGAAAATTATGAAGAATGCTAGAGTTGTTTTGGATAAGTTTGGAGCTAAATACTAAAGAGACAGGTTTTCAGGCCTAAAGAGTGAACTCCTGAGTGAGTTGCACTGTAACAACAAGTGGTTATTGTTGTTTTTATTGCTAGTTTTCCTGGAAGTGAGTTCCCTTAAGTTCCTAACAAATATATTCCTGGTTACTTGTGCCAGAGAGACCCTAGTAAATTAATCATACACTCTATGGACTAATTCTAGTGAAGGGGTACATTCCTTGGGTTGGGTAGGTCAAGAGGAAGAGTGGTGGAGGAATTTCAAGATAGTTGTAGGAGAATACCAGTGGGCTGTGAGGTATTGATATGTTAGTCAACTATTAGAGGAACCCTTATATTATGGATTCCTAGCCCCATCTCAGGGGTGACTTGCTATTGATATTTCAAACAACATGTCTATGGTTGGGTGTAATTTCCTTCCCAAGAAGCTGGTTGCACAAATGTTTTAAAAATATATGTGTTTATCTATTTTCTGAGTTACTCCATGAGTTTAATGGTTGTTCTTAATTATGGTTATGTGCATGGTTTATTTGTTGTTGTGAATTAATTTATTTTATTCATTCACATTCATTTATAATGTTTTAGATGCATTTCATTTTGTGTATCAGAATCTAGTTAAATATGTGTATAAATTGTAGCTGGTAAGCTACAGGGATTAGATAATAGAAAAAAAATTCAATTTTATATGTATTTCCATATAGTAATGTTCCTCGGTTAAGATGGGGAAATTACACATATAAACTTGTGACTTCCTCTCCTAGGTGGATCTTCCAAACTTGAATGCATGAGAAAGGGAGGATATCCTATATAGTTCCAAATATCCTACATACAAGCTAAGAAAAAAACCCTTCCCTACTTTATAATAAAAAAAAATTAGATCCCACTTACAAATAAAAATAGAAACCATTATATATCTATTGTCAATATTCAATGAGAGAAATAAAATAAATCATGCAACAACATAAAATTAAAACAAGTAAAATTTGAGGGGTAAAGGAGATTCCATAATATTTAGAAAATATTACATCCATGTGTTAGAAAAACAGGATCGTAGAGCAATAAAATAAAACAAATGCAGAAATAAAATAGACAAGATAGACAATACAATAGAGACACAAATATACGTGGTTCACCCAGTGTGGGCTACATCCACCAGAGAAATTATCAGGTCCTTCCTTTATTATTATCCAACTAATGAAGGGATACAACCTATAGTACACCCGCTATAACTTCATTTTCTTTCTCTCATAGTCTCCTCACTCAAAATACAATATTCACAATAATACATAGCTACAATACATTTCCCTCATAAAATAGAGTTTCCATCTAGGGAAAAAAACCCAAACATAACTTATACCATCATATCTGCGACCTTATAATGAACGTTCCATATTTACTATGAGATTACAATATACATTTACAAGGCAATTTTTCCTTTAGGGGCTTCACCCCCGAACCCTTGCAAGGGGGGTAACCCACCCATGCACTCCCCCAAGTGGAGGAGTGTACATTATTCTAGTAGGTAAAGTCTTCATGGGGTATAAACACGATTGAAAACAAAAACCTTTGGATCAGGAAGATAAGCAGGCTTCACAACCAACAATATCCCACTTGGAGACTAATCTCAACAACTCCATCATTGTTGTATTTGTTGGACTATGATCCTTCTTGGACCTGGAAAATTTATCATCTTCACCTCCATGCTTGAATACCAACTGAAACTAAGTAGGAACTCATTTTATCCCTGATTACTCCCTTTGTTAACATGTCTGTAGGATTCTGGCTAGTGTCTATCTTTTCCAACTTCATATGTCCATATTCTAAGACGAATCGTATGAAATGGTACCTATGTTGTATATTCTTAGTATTTGAATGGAAGGATGAGTTCTTTTCAAGATGAATAGAACTCTCACTGTCACAATACAACTTTCGATTCTCCTGCTTCTTTCCCAATTCCTCCATAAACCTCTCTAACCAAATCATTTCTTTACTAGCCTCCGTAGCAACAACATACTCTTCATCTGTTGTTGAAAGTGAAGCAACCTTTTTCAATTTCGAAATCCAACTAACTTTTGTTACACCTATAGTAAAAACATACCCTGTGGTGATCCTTTTTCTATCTTTATCACCTGCCATATCTGAATCAACATATCACTGTAGAAAAGTGTCTAAACCTTCAAAACATAATGCATGAGTAGCACTACCTCTCAAATACCTAAGAATCTACTTTACTGCCTCCCAATTTTCTTTACCTGGATTTTTCATATACCTGCTCACAACTCCCACTGCATGTGCAATATCTGGTCTTGTGCAAACCATCGCATACATCAAACTACCAATTGTTGATGAATAAGGGACCATGGACATGTATTCTATCTCCTCACGTGTCTTGGGACACATTTCCTTAGTTAATTTGAAATGGTTGTCCAAAGGTGTACTAACTGGTTTTTCATTCTACATTCTAAACCTCTCCAACACCTTCTTTATGTACTCACCCTAAGACAATGAAAATTTGTGATTTTTCTTGTCTCTTGTTATTCTCATACCAAGGATTTTCTTTGAAGCACCCAAATTCTTCATTTCAAATGAATTAGCTAATTTCTTCTTAAGCACATTTATATCCTACATATTAGACCCTGCAACAAGCATGTCGTCTACATACAATAGCAAGATAATATAACTTCCATTTTCTATCCTTTTAAAATAAACACAGTGATCATAATGACATCTACTATAACCTTGTTCTGTCATAAACATGTCAAACTTCAAATACCACTACCTTGGAGATTGCTTTAGGCCATACAATCTCTTCTTCAACATGCATACCAAAATCTCCTTCCCTTTGACCTCATACCCCTGTGCCTGCAACATATAAATCTCTTCCTCCAAATCCCCATGGATAAAATTTGTTTTTACATCTAATTGTTCAAGATGCAAATATTCTACTACCACAAGACTTAAAATAGTCCTAATTGAAGTCATTTTAACAACAGAAGAAAATATTTCATCAAAATTTATACCTTTCATTTGTGCAAACCCCTTTAAAACAAGTCTAGCATTGTATCACTTTTTTCCTCCATCTTCTTCCTTCAACTTGTAAACCCATTTATTCTGTAATGTTCTTTTTCCTGCAGGAAATTGAACCAAATCCCAAGTCTGGTTATTTACCAGGGAATCCATTTCCTCTTTCATTTGTTGCTCCCACTTCTTTTTAGTGTCTACTTGCATTGCCTCTTCATAACATTCTGATTCACCAAAACCAGTCAACAATAAATAATATAATGAAGGTGTTTATTATTTGGGTTGGTTGTCACTGATGTCAACCCTTGAAGAAAGTCAGGTAGCACAAAGGTTTGGGTAATGGACCCAAGTTTGTTTGATGTATAATGGTATGAGTTTTAATATATTTGCAGGTAATACTATTCTATATGGATATTACATGTCATGCCATTTCTGGTGGTATGTGGAACGTCACATAACTCCTCACGGTTAGAGCGTTATCACCATGTGAAGTTGGAGAACCCTCATGAGTCATATAGAAGCCCCAAAAGTAAAAGTAGTCAAAGTGGTTGCAAAGAATAAATTATTTAAATAATAAAGTGAAGTGATGAGTGTACTATAAGTCAAAGTGGATACAAAAGAAATTATTTAAATAATAAATTTAATGGAGAAATTACTAAGTGGACAAGTGGTTAGAAGTGAGTTAGCCCTAAAATAAGGAAAGTGGGTTAGGATGGTTCGAAGGTAACTCCTTGAAGAACCTACATGAAAGTATAAATAAGACGCAAGGGTCTTGTATTTTTAATCGCAATTGAGCATATTGAATATCTACAAGTGACTGATGTAACCAAAGTATATCTAAGCTGAATTTAATAGGGAAGGTGAAGTAAAGAAGGCTAAAATTCAAGGGAGGATAAATTCTTTTGATGATACTTTCTAAGATTTGTTATTTATAAGGTCATATCACCATTTTTGCAATAAATATTTTTATAGAATGATTCAGACCATGAAATGGGGAGGCCATTGAGGAAAAATATACAAGTAGTTGTGATATAAATTTAATCTTGTGGATCATTGTATTTTTGTAGTTACACGCCGTGGAAAATAGGGTTTGTGGCTAGTCCTGAAACTAGTCTAAAACAGGTGTTTTGGGTAAAAACGTCATAACTTTTTCATAACAGATCCAAATTAAGTAAGACAAAATGTATTGGTTAGAGTACATTATGTAGTATTCTTTGTACAATTTTCTGATCCATAAAACAAATATTCCATTTGGGGCACACTCTACAACTTCACTCTCTAGAATAAGATAGAATTCAATAAGGTATGCCATTTTTGCTACAACTCATTTTTTGAGAGGTTCCAAGTAGTGAAATATGGAGTAATTGCATAAAAGACACCAAAGAGAATTGTGTACCATTTTCAGATATTTATTCATTACATGCACATAATAGTTATGATTATTGCAAGTTAATGTTTTTTACTAATCCAAAATTAGTCATGTGAGACTAAAGTAAAGTTTGATGAAAATGCTAGTCTCTTGTTGTTAAAGTTAAGAAAGGTTTGCAGGTATGTGATAATATACACTGGGTATATTAAAGAGTTACAAATTAGATTTGGATGATGAAATTGATGAGGGCTTTTGGTTGAGGTACATGTTGAGTACATGGTTGAGACAAGTAGTTGATGAGTTGGCACATACATAAGGTGTATAGTTGATGATGTTGGTACATCTTGATGAGTCATAGTTTATGCATGATTGGTACATACTTGATACATGGTTGGAGGCTCTTGTTAGTAGTATTGTTGAGACATGGTTTATGGATGATGTAGCACAGTTTTCTTGGTATATTATTAGAAGCACATATTGATCTTGGTGATGATTATGAGTTGTTGTGTTATGCTTGATTGATGCACTTATTGGTAATATTGTGCATATGGTTGAGATTTGTCTTGGTGATTGATCTTGGTGAGTAGATATGATTTGGTTTTTAATATTGATGAGACAGGTTGTTTTGATAGGTTTTTTGACAGGCTATTGTAGCAAGTTATTTGTACAGGTTTGGTGCATGGTTGTTACAAGGAAAATATCTTTATAGCTAGGGTGAACCACAACAGACAGGTATGACTGCAGAAATCAACTCAATTCCAACATATGCTATATAAACTAATGTGCAAGAGAGATAAGAAAGAGGCCTACCTCGTCCAAATGTTTGATGATGTCCACCATTGAGCACTTTGACCCAAATCTTTATACCTGCGACAAGTTCTCAAAAAATAAGCAAATAAATCATACATTGATGATATAATAGGTTATCACATTAGATAACATAATCCATCAATATACAAAACAAACATGCCCATGGATCATAACACATATATTTGCAAGATATCAATTGGATGGGAAATGAGTATTTCTATTAATAAATGATTAGCAGAAGTGAAACATTACAGACTTCTGTGTCGGCACAGTTCAGAACCAAGAAATCGAGTTCCTTCCTGTTATCACTCTGTAATTTTTCCCAAGGCTTTGGGGACAGTCACATAGGTAACATCAAAATGACTTTGAGTCTTGGATCTAGCCCTCCAAGACTCAGAGAGGGATCTCTCTATTTGATATAGATTTGTTCGAAAAAGGATATTAGGCTAGTTATGCAGAATAGGATTTGTTTTTAAGAATTGGGTAGGGGCAGATAAGAGAGACCATGGGCTATGGAGTCACTGCCTGAATTTCAATCAAAAACAAGTTCTACAGATATCCTTACATGGCAAGGTAGGCAAATTACTGGATCTGGTAAAATTGAATGAAATGAAAGGGGAGGAAAAA
>JZKD02S0179817.1:232763-247129 GCA_000966675.3 Picea glauca
AACAAATGAAGGGATACAACCTACAACACACCCGTTATATCTTCCTGTTCTTTCTCTCACAATATCCTCACTCAGAATAAAATATTCACAATAATACATAGCCCCAATACATTTCCATCATAAAATAGGGTTTTCTTCTAGGGAGAAAAAACCTAACATAACTTCTACCTTCAAATTTGCGACCTTATAATGAATGGTCCATATTTATTATGAAATTACAATATACATTTATAAGCAAATTTTTCCTTCAGGGGCCCGCTTTCCCCTGGAACCCGCAGGGGGGGTAACTCCCCCCTACACTCCCCCATGTGGAGGAGTGTACATTCTTATAGGGTGTAAAGTCTTCATGGGTTATAAACACAGTTGAAAATAAAAACCTTTGGATCAGGAAGATAATAAGGCTCCACAAGCAACACCATGTATCCATACCTTTGAGTTTCAAAGTGGATTGGAATAATTTTTCCTTAAGTTCAATCCTATTAAGAATATCTCTATTCCAAATGTCTTTAATTTAATCCTCCAAAGTTTCTCCTTAAACCTATAAAAGAAAATTGGCTAGTTGATATAAATGTGAAAAATAGGTATTCCTTTTTGTGAGCAGTAAACTGAACCAAGATCAAATGTCAAGCCCAGTCTAAAAATATGAGATGTGGATAAAATACATCCAAATCTAAAACCAAAACTATCAATCCCATGTGAAGGGGGGATTTTCATAGATCTATTGATAATTATAGGGTTTTCAAATGAATAATAGATCAATTTTCTAGAATAATATGAAGACGTGCTTTAGGCACCTCAACAATGATAAAGGTGTAACGAATCAACATTGGAGCATTCCTTGATCAATTTAGACAAATTCAAGGGGATGTGCATAATCATTATCCCTATTCATTCACCTTTCATGCAATGTTCGAGGGAATAATTATTCCAATAAAAAAAATTCAATGAAAGTTCATGATATTTCCAAAGTTTTGAGATAAATTGAGATTATTTATACAAAATAAACCATGTAATAATGCACAATGTCAGCAAGGCCACTCAATAGTTGTAAGATAAAGTCATGTAATAACATATACCCCATTGTATTAGGTTAGTAGAGTATTACATGGATGAAATAAATTATTTGTTTTCTGGATGAAAATGGAGTTTTCAAATCCTATGGAGGAAGCCACTGCTAAATAGAGGACATATAAACCACTTTTAAACCCATGAAAAGGCAATATATTTATCTTTTTTTCCATGAGTTATAATCCTCATAACCATATATGATCCAATACAATTACAACATATAAGATCCTTACGGTACAATAAAATGGGTAGTCCATTCCATAGTACATTGTATATATAAATGGATGAATGGAACAAGAAAGGATAGGTAATGCCAAAGTGCATTAATATATCAAATACAAAATCAACATATATACCCTAACATTAATGATGTAATTTTTCTGAGATAAATGGAATGAGGTTGAAAAATAAGGTGTCGCAAAGTTGAAGGGATTTATAAAACTGTTAAGAACTAAAATGTTAGCTAAAAAGAGATCCAAATAAAGGCTAAAATGATTATTGAAAGGAATAGAAAATGTATAGTCTTCAATAGAATATGGAACACTTAGACCATTGAGTACAATTTCCTCATGTGATAATGAGATGAATTCAAACTAGGGAGAAACTATCTAGTTAGAGGTTAATAATAAAGATCCTTTCTAGATGGGAGGAGACCCAACAAATATGAAATTTTATTGGTATGATCCTAGAAGTTTGAATTACTAATTCAATTTTGAACACTTAAATAAATGATTTGATTAGGAAACAATGATAATAATTCACTACAAAATGAGAGACTTTTTTTCAATAAGGAAAGTGGAACTCATGGTACCAATTGATTTGGATTTATGAGGGTACGAGATAAAACAAGGAAATATGACAGAAACACAGAGATATGGTAATAATCAGTTTCTATTAATGAACAAAATATACAATAACTGTAAAAATGCAGAGTGAAATGAGCTTGCTAGAATGGCAGTATATTATCACTGAGAAGAGATGTGATGACTATGCACATTCACAACAATATTATTACAATGAGAATAAAATATCCTTTTAACATAATTCAACAATGAGAAACCATAAACATCTACATCCCAAACCCTAGAATATGAACGACCAGAAGGTTTTTGGGCCCCAATGTGGTTAGTTGATATGTCAACTTCCCAGGGGAATTACATTTTCATATGATCTCTGTTTGGGGAGCTCGGTAACATTTCATAAAGTTATAGCCGAGGAGTACATATTACGAATGGATGATTACATGACTTTAAATATATATCTAGCACTTCTAGGCCAAAATCAATTCATTTAGGGCCTCAAAATGACCTGGAAAGCTCAGAACCCGAAAAACTTGTAGAAAAATTGCCAAGATGGAAATATATTTTGAGACAGCAGAATAGGTGGGTGGCCACCAATGTCCACATAGATTGTTTCTCACTATAAGTCTCCCACCAAGTTTTGACATGGGGGACAATGTTTAGGAGCACAAAGGTGATATTTTCCCTATCGAAGAAATTGTGGATAGAGAAATAACCTTCTAGCATATTTAACCATTTTTCCAAAGCATCTACATCTATTTGACCTTCAAATATGGGAATATCAAAATTAACTTGCACCTTGAACAAGGAAATGCCTCCAAAGAGGCCTCTTGAAAAAGACACACCTATCATTCTTGGCAACCATCGAAGGATTTGGGAAAACGTTTCCATCATCTCATCCCTCTATCATGTGAGGGATTCCTCAAGAAATATCTAGATAGGATCTCCAACTCCCTCGTCTCTCTTTTCTTCTACCATGGGAGGTCATCAAGATTAGTGAGGATGGTCTTTAAAAGGCTCAAGTAGTTTCATTCACCCTAACATCATTGGGGACATGCAGAAAAAAATAGATAAAAATAAAAAAACTATAATACCACTGATCCACATTTACGAGGGGAATAGATAAAACATATAAATATTATAGAAACATAGAGATACTATAATTCTCAATTTCTTTCAATGAACGAAATATGCAAGAACTATCAAAATGCAGAGTAAAATGAACTCGCTAGAATGGTGGTAGATTATCTATGAGAAGAGATGTAATAACTACACACTTTCACAAGAAGATGATTCTAATGAGTGTGAAAGGGAATTTTAAAATAAAGCATCAATGAGAAATCCTAAAAATCCAAAACCCTAACCCTAGTAGATTAAACACCAAAATATTTTTGGGTGTCGATGTGGTTAGTTGATATATCAACTTCCCCGGGGCATTAAATTTGCATATGATCTTCATTTGGGGTGCTCAGTAGCCTGTCAAAAAGGTATAGTTGAGGAGTACACATTCCAAATGACCCAGTACATGCNAATAGACATATTTAGTATAAATAGGAGTTGAGGGTATGAGAACCCTAGCTTCAAAATATTGTAATAGAGCATTGCTCAACTGGAGGTTGCCCCCTCGAAGAGGCCTGTGAACATTGCTTTCAGAATCAAAGTGTTATTTATGTTGTTGTTCTTATATCATTTCAGTGCTATTGTGGTGATTATTCTGGTTATATTGTTGTTATTCTGCCATTTCTAGCATTTTATTTTTGTTCTGCATACTTTTTATATTTGGTATATTGCAAGTGGTATTAGAGCACTTTCCTCGACAAAAAGTGTGGGTTAATTTTAATTTTTCAAGGTAGAGACATATTTCAGCATCTTTAAGCCACAGAGATATGTCGTTACACGCATAAAACCATGGTTGAGGGATTCATACACACAAGAAATAGAAGTGGTACTTAAGCACACATTTGTTGGCCACCCTTGTAACCCTTGTTGGTACCCCTTCAAGTAGTATCACATCAGACATCACCTATGTACGGATCGACGTATATTACCTAAAGCCCGCTTTAGATAAACTAATCAACCACTTGACTACTATAGTGTCACCAAGAAAAACACTCGGGAAGATACTCTCTAGTACATGGGTAGTCGGGTAGTACGGCTAAGGGTACAGTCTATCCTCCTTAGTTAGTGCCTTGAGATATTGGGCTGAGTACTACTATTGGACCCCGCACGTATATTAGAGAGCTATAGCACAGGGAAAACCCTTGTCTATAGAACCCTTGAATACCTAACCCTTGGGGACAAAAACATAAGCAAATTAAAATAGACAAGATCTATTGCCGCACAACTATGTTTGGGTTGACAAATCACTACACATTTCTTCCTAGTTAAGCATTTGGTCATTTCATCACTGTAGTATTCTTCAGACCGAAGTATAACTCCACAGGTGTAAAAAAAAAACAAAATGATTTTGGAATTCTTTTCACCATTATTTGAGACCTATTCCATTGGATTCCTCTCTTCTCCCTCATCACATTCATCCATATCATTTTTAGGAAAAAAAAATTGACCCCGCCTGCCCCTTTTCAGTTCCCCCATCCTCATGGCCAATACCTGTAGACAAGAATTGGAAGCTCGCTTCAACACCTTGCAATCTAGTCTCATTGAGACCCAACAAGAAGTGAAACAACTCAGTGCCAATGTTTCCACCATCAATACAACCATGCAATCCTCAATGAAGGAAATAAAACAAGACCTCACCACCCAGCTTGAATTTGTCTTTTCGACACTCTGCACCAAACTGCATATCCCTACAGATAACCCTTCCTCTTCTTCACCTCCACATACTGACAGTGACCATTCCTCTCATTCCCATAACTTTCAGATCCATCACTTTCAACGTGACCTACGGCTTCCGCGGGTGGATGTGACCAAATTTGATGGCTCGAACCCCACTGGTTGGGTAACCCAAATGGAACATTATTTCTCTTTATATGGAATTATAGATGACTTAGCCAAAATCCGGTATGGTGTTCTCCATCTAGATCAAGAACGTTGGCAATGGTGGCAATGGAGAAAAACTTCTCGTCAAGGGTATATTTTTTGGACACACTTTGTGGCAGAGCTTTATGAACACTTTGACACTAACACCAACCATTTGGGCCATTTGAAAAAGTTAAAACAATTAGGAACAGTGGAAGACTTTATAGCTTCCTTTGAGCACCTGGCTTTTAGAACAGAGGGCATGGCTGATGCCTTTTCTGAAAGTGTTTTATCAGCGGCCTCAAGGATGAGATTCGGGCCCATGTCCTTATGGATCGGCCTTAGAGTTGGGTAGAGGCTACTAAAAGAGATAAATAAGCACAATAGGTTGTATCTTCTCAAAATCAAAAACCCTCCTTTATCCCTCGCCCTAAACCAATAAATCCCACTACTCCCTCTGCTCCACTGAAGATCCAAAAATTGACCAAGGCTGAAATGGATGAACGCAAACTCAAAGGCCTTTATTATAACTGTGATGACAAATATTTCTTGGGCCATAAGTGTAAAGAACAAAAGATTTTTATGGCCATCTCTGAGGATATTTCAGAAGATGATGTAGAAACTCCCCTTGTGTCTGAGTCACCTGAATCCACTGACAAAACCTCTCCCTCAGACCCTCCCGAAGTAGAACCGGTCATTTCTCTCAATTCTCTCATTGGCTTCTCCGCTCCCCAAACCCTCAAGCTAATCGGTTACATCAAGCATCGAAAGGTCATCATTCTGATTGATAGTGGCAGCACCCATAATTTTATTCATCGTCGCATTGCCTAAGAAACTCATTGCTACATCCATGACATCAATAATTTCCAAATCATGATTGCTAATGGTGGTTCCATGAAATGTGGAGGATGTTGTAAAAATGTGCATCTCCAAATTGGTGACTACTACCTGAAATCCCATATGTTTTCTATCGACATGGGAGGTTGTGACATTNAATAGACATATTTAGTATAAATAGGAGTTGAGGGTATGAGAACCCTAGCTTCAAAATATTGTAATAGAGCATTGCTCAACTGGAGGTTGCCCCCTCGAAGAGGCCTGTGAACATTGCTTTCAGAATCAAAGTGTTATTTATGTTGTTGTTCTTATATCATTTCAGTGCTATTGTGGTGATTATTCTGGTTATATTGTTGTTATTCTGCCATTTCTAGCATTTTATTTTTGTTCTGCATACTTTTTATATTTGGTATATTGCAAGTGGTATTAGAGCACTTTCCTCGACAAAAAGTGTGGGTTAATTTTAATTTTTCAAGGTAGAGACATATTTCAGCATCTTTAAGCCACAGAGATATGTCGTTACACGCATAAAACCATGGTTGAGGGATTCATACACACAAGAAATAGAAGTGGTACTTAAGCACACATTTGTTGGCCACCCTTGTAACCCTTGTTGGTACCCCTTCAAGTAGTATCACATCAGACATCACCTATGTACGGATCGACGTATATTACCTAAAGCCCGCTTTAGATAAACTAATCAACCACTTGACTACTATAGTGTCACCAAGAAAAACACTCGGGAAGATACTCTCTAGTACATGGGTAGTCGGGTAGTACGGCTAAGGGTACAGTCTATCCTCCTTAGTTAGTGCCTTGAGATATTGGGCTGAGTACTACTATTGGACCCCGCACGTATATTAGAGAGCTATAGCACAGGGAAAACCCTTGTCTATAGAACCCTTGAATACCTAACCCTTGGGGACAAAAACATAAGCAAATTAAAATAGACAAGATCTATTGCCGCACAACTATGTTTGGGTTGACAAATCACTACACATTTCTTCCTAGTTAAGCATTTGGTCATTTCATCACTGTAGTATTCTTCAGACCGAAGTATAACTCCACAGGTGTAAAAAAAAAACAAAATGATTTTGGAATTCTTTTCACCATTATTTGAGACCTATTCCATTGGATTCCTCTCTTCTCCCTCATCACATTCATCCATATCATTTTTAGGAAAAAAAAATTGACCCCGCCTGCCCCTTTTCAGTTCCCCCATCCTCATGGCCAATACCTGTAGACAAGAATTGGAAGCTCGCTTCAACACCTTGCAATCTAGTCTCATTGAGACCCAACAAGAAGTGAAACAACTCAGTGCCAATGTTTCCACCATCAATACAACCATGCAATCCTCAATGAAGGAAATAAAACAAGACCTCACCACCCAGCTTGAATTTGTCTTTTCGACACTCTGCACCAAACTGCATATCCCTACAGATAACCCTTCCTCTTCTTCACCTCCACATACTGACAGTGACCATTCCTCTCATTCCCATAACTTTCAGATCCATCACTTTCAACGTGACCTACGGCTTCCGCGGGTGGATGTGACCAAATTTGATGGCTCGAACCCCACTGGTTGGGTAACCCAAATGGAACATTATTTCTCTTTATATGGAATTATAGATGACTTAGCCAAAATCCGGTATGGTGTTCTCCATCTAGATCAAGAACGTTGGCAATGGTGGCAATGGAGAAAAACTTCTCGTCAAGGGTATATTTTTTGGACACACTTTGTGGCAGAGCTTTATGAACACTTTGACACTGACACCAACCATTTGGGCCATTTGAAAAAGTTAAAAAAATTAGGAACAGTGGAAGACTTTATAGCTTCCTTTGAGCACCTGGCTTTTAGAACAGAGGGCATGGCTGATGCCTTTTCCGAAAGTGTTTTATCAGCGGCCTCAAGGATGAGATTCGGGCCCATGTCCTTATGGCTCGGCCTTAGAGTTGGGTAGAGGCTACTAAAAGAGCTAAATAAGCACAATAGGTTGTATCTTCTCAAAATCAAAAACCCTCCTTTATCCCTCGCCCTAAACCAGTAAATCCCACTACTCCCTCTGCTCCACTGAAGATCCAAAAATTGACCAAGGATGAAATGGATGAACGCAAACTCAAAGGCCTTTCTTATAACTGTGATGACAAATATTTCTTGGGCCATAAGTGTAAAGAACAAAAGATTTNTGTTCTCCATCTAGATCAAGAACGTTGGCAATGGTGGCAATGGAGAAAAACTTCTCGTCAAGGGTATATTTTTTGGACACACTTTGTGGCAGAGCTTTATGAACACTTTGACACTAACACCAACCATTTGGGCCATTTGAAAAAGTTAAAACAATTAGGAACAGTGGAAGACTTTATAGCTTCCTTTGAGCACCTGGCTTTTAGAACAGAGGGCATGGCTGATGCCTTTTCTGAAAGTGTTTTATCAGCGGCCTCAAGGATGAGATTCGGGCCCATGTCCTTATGGATCGGCCTTAGAGTTGGGTAGAGGCTACTAAAAGAGATAAATAAGCACAATAGGTTGTATCTTCTCAAAATCAAAAACCCTCCTTTATCCCTCGCCCTAAACCAATAAATCCCACTACTCCCTCTGCTCCACTGAAGATCCAAAAATTGACCAAGGCTGAAATGGATGAACGCAAACTCAAAGGCCTTTATTATAACTGTGATGACAAATATTTCTTGGGCCATAAGTGTAAAGAACAAAAGATTTTTATGGCCATCTCTGAGGATATTTCAGAAGATGATGTAGAAACTCCCCTTGTGTCTGAGTCACCTGAATCCACTGACAAAACCTCTCCCTCAGACCCTCCCGAAGTAGAACCGGTCATTTCTCTCAATTCTCTCATTGGCTTCTCCGCTCCCCAAACCCTCAAGCTAATCGGTTACATCAAGCATCGAAAGGTCATCATTCTGATTGATAGTGGCAGCACCCATAATTTTATTCATCGTCGCATTGCCTAAGAAACTCATTGCTACATCCATGACATCAATAATTTCCAAATCATGATTGCTAATGGTGGTTCCATGAAATGTGGAGGATGTTGTAAAAATGTGCATCTCCAAATTGGTGACTACTACCTGAAATCCCATATGTTTTCTATCGACATGGGAGGTTGTGACATTATGTTGGGTGTAGACTGGTTAAGGACTTTGTGTCCCATTCTCATGGATTTTAAAGACTTAACCATGCAATTCGAATAGGAGGGTCAGCAATATAAGTTCCAAGGCATCACCGCCGGTTCACCTAAGATCATTAGTTCCCATCACATGGAAAATATACCAAAAAAATGTCATTCTGGTCATTATCGCCCAACTCCATGCCATACAAGAAACAAAGACACCCTCGATCCCGCAAGACCTCCAAGCCATCCTTTCTAAAAATCAATTGGTCTTTTCCACTCCCCAAGGACTCCCTCCTTCCCATGGTGTTAATGATCATTCCATTCCCCTTGTAATCAGAAGCCTTCCACCCAATATCCATTCATATCATCACCCATTTTCCCAAAAAAATGAAATTGAGAAAATGGTCTAGGAACTTCTTAATGCAGGAGTTATCTACCCTAGTACAAGCCCCTACTCTTCTCCTATGGTCATGGTCCTAAAGAAATAAGGTTCTTGGAGAATGTGTCTTGACTTCCGTGCCCTCAACAAACTTACCATCAAAGAAAAATTCCCCATTCCTGTCATTGATGACCTCCTGAATGAATTGAGTGGTGCCCAATTCTTCACTAAACTTGATCTTTGTTTGGGCTACCACCAGATACATATGAAAGAGGAATACATTCCCAAGACTTCCTTTAGAACTCATGAGGGCCACTATGAGTTCTTGGTCATGCCGTTTGGCTTGTGTAATGCCCCCTCCACCTTCCAAAGCCTCATGAATCATGTCTTCCGTCCTTTTCTCTGCCATTTTGTCTTAGTTTTCTTTGATGATATCCTCATCTATAGAAAAACCTAGATAGACCATCTTGCTCATGTGGATCAAGTTATACATCTACTTTCTCAGCACCAACTTTTCCTGAAATAGTCTAAATGTGCTTTTGGCGCCTCAGAAGTAGAATACTTGGATCATCTGGTTGGTAAGGATAGCATCAGGGTGTATCCTAACAATATTGAAGCTATGCAATATTGGCCTCGCCCAAAGAATCTTAAGAGCTTGCGTGGATTTATGGGCTTAACAGGGTATTATATCAATTTTGTTAAGAATTATGGGAAGATTGTAGCACCTCTCACTGCTCTCCTCAAAAAGAACTCTTTCACTTGGACTCCAACCACTGCTCAAGCTTTTCAAACCTTGAAGATGGCCATGTGCACCACTCTAGTCCTTGCCCTTCCCAATTTCACAAAGACCTTTGTGTTGGAATTTGATGCCTCAGGGAAAGGAATTGGTGGTGTCCTTATGCAAGAGGGTCGACCTTTGGCCTTTACCAACAATTAACTATCTGAAAGAAATCTGGGCAAATCCATCTATGAAAAGGAAATGTTGGCTATTCTGCATGTCGTTGATTTGTGNTGTTCTCCATCTAGATCAAGAACGTTGGCAATGGTGGCAATGGAGAAAAACTTCTCGTCAAGGGTATATTTTTTGGACACACTTTGTGGCAGAGCTTTATGAACACTTTGACACTAACACCAACCATTTGGGCCATTTGAAAAAGTTAAAACAATTAGGAACAGTGGAAGACTTTATAGCTTCCTTTGAGCACCTGGCTTTTAGAACAGAGGGCATGGCTGATGCCTTTTCTGAAAGTGTTTTATCAGCGGCCTCAAGGATGAGATTCGGGCCCATGTCCTTATGGATCGGCCTTAGAGTTGGGTAGAGGCTACTAAAAGAGATAAATAAGCACAATAGGTTGTATCTTCTCAAAATCAAAAACCCTCCTTTATCCCTCGCCCTAAACCAATAAATCCCACTACTCCCTCTGCTCCACTGAAGATCCAAAAATTGACCAAGGCTGAAATGGATGAACGCAAACTCAAAGGCCTTTATTATAACTGTGATGACAAATATTTCTTGGGCCATAAGTGTAAAGAACAAAAGATTTTTATGGCCATCTCTGAGGATATTTCAGAAGATGATGTAGAAACTCCCCTTGTGTCTGAGTCACCTGAATCCACTGACAAAACCTCTCCCTCAGACCCTCCCGAAGTAGAACCGGTCATTTCTCTCAATTCTCTCATTGGCTTCTCCGCTCCCCAAACCCTCAAGCTAATCGGTTACATCAAGCATCGAAAGGTCATCATTCTGATTGATAGTGGCAGCACCCATAATTTTATTCATCGTCGCATTGCCTAAGAAACTCATTGCTACATCCATGACATCAATAATTTCCAAATCATGATTGCTAATGGTGGTTCCATGAAATGTGGAGGATGTTGTAAAAATGTGCATCTCCAAATTGGTGACTACTACCTGAAATCCCATATGTTTTCTATCGACATGGGAGGTTGTGACATTGTGTTGGGTGCAGACTGGTTAAGGACTTTGTGTCCCATTCTCATGGATTTTAAAGACTTAACCATGCAATTCGAATAGGAGGGTCACCAATATAAGTTCCAAGGCATCACCGCCGGTTCACCTAAGATCATTAGTTCCCATCGCATGGAAAAGATACTAAAAAAATGTCATTCTGGTCATTATCGCCCAACTCCATGCCATACAAGCAACAAAGACACCCTCGATCTCGCAAGACCTCCAAGCCATCCTTTCTAAAAATCAATTGGTCTTTTCCACTCCCCAAGGACTCCCTCCTTCCCATGGTGTTAATGATCATTCCATTCCCCTTGTACTCAGAAGCCTTCCACCCAATATCCATTCATATCATCACCCATTTTCCCAAAAAAATGAAATTGAGAAAATGGTCTAGGAACTCCTTAATGCAGGCGTTATCTACCCTAGTACAAGCCCCTACTCTTCTCCTATGGTCATGGTCCTAAAGAAAGAAGGTTCTTGGAGAATGTGTCTTGACTTCCGTGCCCTCAACAAACTTACCATCAAAGACAAATTCCCCATTCCTGTCATTGATGACCTCCTGAATGAATTGAGTGGTGCCCAATTCTTCACTAAACTTGATCTTTGTTTGGGCTACCACCAGATACATATGAAAGAGGCAGACATTCCCAAGACTTCCTTTAGAACTCATGAGGGCCACTATGAGTTCTTGGTCATGCCGTTTGGCTTGTGTAATGCCCCCTCCACCTTCCAAAGCCTCATGAATCATGTCTTCCGTCCTTTTCTCTGCCATTTTGTCTTAGTTTTCTTTGATGATATCCTCATCTATAGAAAAACCTAGATAGACCATCTTGCTCATGTGGATCAAGTTATACATCTACTTTCTCAGCACCAACTTTTCCTGAAATAGTCTAAATGTGCTTTTGGCGCCTCAGAAGTAGAATACTTGGATCATCTGGTTGGTAAGGATAGCATCAGGGTGTATCCTAACAATATTGAAGCTATGCAATATTGGCCTCGCCCAAAGAATCTTAAGAGCTTGCGTGGATTTATGGGCTTAACAGGGTATTATATCAATTTTGTTAAGAATTATGGGAAGATTGTAGCACCTCTCACTGCTCTCCTCAAAAAGAACTCTTTCACTTGGACTCCAACCACTGCTCAAGCTTTTCAAACCTTGAAGATGGCCATGTGCACCACTCTAGTCCTTGCCCTTCCCAATTTCACAAAGACCTTTGTGTTGGAATTTGATGCCTCAGGGAAAGGAATTGGTGGTGTCCTTATGCAAGAGGGTCGACCTTTGGCCTTTACCAACAATTAACTATCTGAAAGAAATCTGGGCAAATCCATCTATGAAAAGGAAATGTTGGCTATTCTGCATGTCGTTGATTTGTGSTGCCCTTATCTATTGGGGAAACGTTTCCAAATTAAGACAGACCATCAAAGCCTCAAGTATTTTMTGGAACAAYGCATTTCCTCCCCAGAACAACAAAAATGGGTGACTAATMTCTTTGGATATGATTATGAGATCATTTACTAGAAAGGAAAAGACAACGTGGTTGCGGATGCACTTTCCTGAAAATATGAAGATGAAGTATCCCTTTTTTCTCTTTCATTCATTGTACCAGATTGGCTCCAAGCCATTCACCAGGAATGGATACAAAATCCCAAAAGTTCGCATCTGATCCAATAATTTCAGTCCAATGATCCAACTTCCCCAGGGTACTCTTGGCTCCGTGATGAACTTCGATACAAAGGCCATTTGTATTTAAGTAAACAATCAAAGCTTAAACCCACAGTACTTTCTGAGCTTCATGTTACACCCACAACAGGGCACTCAGGGTTCACCAAAACCTATGATAGAGTCAAACGTTCCTTTTTTGGGATGGTATGAAACATGACATTCATAATTTTGTCATTGAATGTGATGTGTGTCAACGCAGCAAGGGATAAACAGTCAAATCTTTGGGCACACTACAACTGCTCCCGATTCCACCTGCTATTTGTAAGGATATCTCTATGGATTTTATTACCGGCTTACCCAAATCGGGAAATAAATTAGTCATCATGGTGGTTGTTGATCGCCTTTCCAAGTATGCTCATTTCTACGCCCTTCAACACTTGTTTACAACATCCATGGTGGCTCAAATTTTCATGGATCAGGTATTCAATCTTCATGGCATGTCGCACTCTATTGTTTCTGATCACGACCCAACTTTAACAAGCAATATTTGGCAAGAACTGTTCAAAATACAAGGCACCGAATTGCATCTCAACACAACTTATCATCCCCAGACTGATGGCCAAATAGAAGTTGTCAACAAGTGTTTGGAAACATATTTGAGGTGTTTTTCCTCGGAAAAGAAAAGTCAGTGGGCTCAATGGTTACCCTTAGCTGAATGGTGGTACAACACTTCATACCATACAACTACACGCATGACTCCTTTTGAAGTGGTATATGGACAGAATACACCTTCAGTTCTCTTATACTTATTGGGTGCCTCGAAGGTCCAGGAGGTTGACCAAACACTTACAACTCGAGAGGCTATTCTCCGTACCCTCAAAGTGAATTTGGTCATGGAACAAAATCACATGAAGCAACAAGTAGATCAAGGTCTCTCTAAACACCAATTTGCAGAAGAGGATTAGGTGTTTCTTCGATTGCAACCTTACAAGCAAACTTCCCTCAAGGCCGAGCATTGTCAGAAACTAGCGGCCAAATTTTATGGTCCTTATATCGTTTTCAAGTGTGTGGGACAAGTAGCCTATCAGTTAGCTTTTCCCAACCATTCGAAGCTACATCATGTTTTTCATGTTTCATGCTTAAAGAAGGTGATTGGAGCTAAGTGCCAAATTCAAACCAACCTTCCCGAGCTAGCTGAAGAAGGATCCATTTGGCTATAGCCAGAAGTATTTTTGAACCAGTGTGAGCGTCACCTATGTTAGAGAACCATCAAGGAAGTGCTAGTCCAGTGGAAAGATACAACTCTAGCATATGCCACTTGGGAACCAACTACCATTCTGCAGCGATTTCCTCATCTCAAGCCTTAAGGACAAGGTTTTTTTCAATGGGGTGGACATTTTAGGTTCCTAACCCACACATAGGTAGAAAAATATATTCGGATGTAATAAAGGTCAATATTAATAAGGCCTTTCAATAAAATAGAATAAGGCGGATGTAAGAAGACATAATAGAAGCTTCCGCTTCTAGAAGGATCTTC
>JZKD02S0179817.1:247139-257359 GCA_000966675.3 Picea glauca
TGTTCTTACTGTTTTTTGCGATATTTTGAAGCATTTTCTACAAAATAAGAGGAAATTTCAAAAGCTCGTAAACAAAAATATTAGCCCTCAATTTTTTTAGATCTTCAATCAAGTCATATTCTAAAACTGGGGCTACTAAACTCTATCTTATTTTAGCTTGTTTCGACTATTTTGGAGGCACATTATTACTCGTTTCAGAAGACTGTTTGCTCTGTGTTTTTCTTCTTGTGTTGTAAGGGTGGACAGTTTCAAATTTTTCTTGAAATATATTGTTAGAAAAGTGTCCGAAGATATTGGGAGATGAGTCCTCTTCTTCAACTACTTCTTCCTCAACTATGTCTTCTGAACTTTCAGGAGGAACATAATTATCATGTACTTCAAGAATGGTTTGCAAAGCGTACTGTAAGCTTTCGAGATTGAGACCTTCAGTGGTATGGTTTGGTCGATTGGGAGGAAAAGTTTTTATGAAAGGAGGTTTAAAACTTCCTTTGCTTAAGGATACCTCCTCGGTTGATCTCTTCAATTCAATGACTTGATTTGATAGTTTTTGAAAATCTTTCTATAAGCTTTCTAGGTCTAAAGTTTCTGGTTGACCTTTGACTTGGGGAGGCCTCGTAAGGATTTCTATTTTCTTTTTAGAATATGAAGTCGTTTCAGCTTCACTATTGAGATTGTCTTTCAAGCTTAATAAATCCTTTTCAATTTGGCTGGTTTCTTCGAAGGCTTCTAAAAATGTAGATTTTTTAGACCTTTTGACCCAAATTGCTATATTATTATGTGGAGCTTTGGTGTAATATGCAACAATTAGACTCTCAACAGGCATTGAATCTGTGGGAATTCAATTCTTTAAAGTAAGGAATCTTTGGTTAAAATCTTTTACTTTCCCCTTAGGGTTCATTTTTAGGCTGGAGAGTTCCATACCAAGACTTCAGGGGATTTATCATCTCCAAATTTCTCTAAGAAATAGGTTTTGAATTTGTCCCAAGAGACAATGGTATGGGGCTATTGGGTGAAATACCATGTGGAGGCATTTCCCTCAAAAGTATAAGGAAAGATTTTGCATACTACATCTTCATGCTCTACACTTCAGAGTCTAATGGCCAACATAAACTTCTTTATGTGATCTTCGGCAGATTGTTTAGAATCCAGATAAAATTTAGGTAACCATTTCTCTGGGTGTTTTGGTAATGGGTGTTGAGGTCCAGGTACAACCACAACATCTTGATCGAGCCAGGTTCTGGCAGGATTGTTTTGGTTTTCCATGGGTGTAGGTGGTGTTGAAGTATGATATGGTTCAGATAATGAACTGCCTTCGTCAGATGACTCTCCTCCCGAAGAGGATGGAGATGAACCAAGTGGGGAAAATGGGATACCGAATCCTCCAACTCCAAGAATAGGGGTTTTGACGGGATCTGTAGTATTATCTTCCAAAGGGTTTAAAATCATACCAGTGCCTTCAAGTTGTTCTTGGATATCTAAGAAATCTAAAGGTTGATTGAGAGGCCTACCAGGTTGTCTAAAATGGTCCAAAGCACTATGTGTCCTTATAAGTGACTGATGAACAATTTCTTGTACGTCGGCTACTTGAGGAGTTGGTGTTATTGGTTCAACGGGAAACTCAAAATTATTGTGTGAGGTAGTTGTTGTTTCAGAAGTAACGTTGTTGTCTGAGTGACTACGTGTTACTAAAGGGGAGAGAGTGTGTGGGAGAGGAGTCTTACGACTTCAACGTGCCATCAATTGCAATCAGGACATCCTTCTAGCGACATTTGTTGACGGGAAAAATTGACCGATCGTCAAATGGAAGAACAAGTCTGGTCTGGGGTTGTCTAAATAACCCAAGTCGTTTGAGGTAACCTATTCAGATGGGTTTAATGGCTCTGTTAGCCAATCTAAATTTATAAAATAAAGAGAAAGGAATAACTAACTAATGATAAAAACTATAATATATATATACTCTAATATAACTATTGTAGATGTATTTAAGCAGAAAAAGAAAATATACAAATCTCACTTATGAACAACATTTACAGGTTGCAAGTTTTACTGGAAACTTACGAAATCAATGTAATACTAATTGATTTTGAGAAGTAGATAAAGAAATCACATTTGAATATTTTTTGTCTTCTTTTGATAAATCTAACAAATCATGAATTAACTAAACTATGAAACACAGATGTACAGATAGTCAAAAGTTGATCTAAAATTTTTGGTTTCACTAATACATAAATGACAAAAATTAGAAAAACAAAGAATATAACCTGATGTTAGTTCATGAAATGTGTTTGCGCCTCTGTATGAATCAAGAGCATCTAGCTACCATGCCTACGAGATAAATCTGCAATAGACTTATACTGAAACTATTATGAATAAATTCATAGAATGTATTGGTAACTGGAGTTTAATAACAGAACAAGGAACACAAATTAATTATGTGATGTTATGATCGCAAATGATTACAGACATATAAATCTGAGTGTAACATATTCATTTCATTATTCAACTAAATATCAAAGAGAAATCATGATACTCAAATTGAAAAGATGACCACAGTGTCAATATCTTGAACAACAAATCATGAACGATATTTATAAAATGGACATCCTGAAACATAATATATCATTGAGTCTAAATCTACAAGACATATTAATGTATTAGGATTAAATAAAATGAAACATTAATGAAACACCATTAACAAAGGACTAAATCCAAAATGTTGTACGTTGTTTCATTAGGTCTTGGGAAATCATTCATCCATCTTTGGTTCCAAGCGAAGATGCCTTCATTTGCAAAATGGAGAGTATTTAAAGGGGTTTTTGAAACCTCAACTTCCTATCTCATGGGATTGGATCAAATCACATAATATCAAACTATTACAAATATGGATAGCCTACAACCACTCATGATCAAATCGTATCTTGAAAAKTTTATAAAAGTGTTTTCTTATTTACAAGATGAAAAAAAAAGGAGATACTAATCATAAAAAATGAACATGTTCCATCTCATAAGATCAACATCAGATATACCATGTCCTGAAAAATGAAATAGGAACAAGTTAGATATTTTATTAACAAATAATTACTAAATTTTATATGAAAATAACTTGGCTACAGAATCTCTCGATTCTGTAGACAGTCTTATATTGGTAAAAGAAATCTAAGTTTAACCAATTTGATTTTAAAAATAACATGACTGTAATAAGAAGGGAAAAATTGTCTTACCATTTAACCAATAACTAAACATGGATCAAGATATCTCGGAATTAATTATGGCCTTCACAATGTCTGCATTCTTTATCACAATGTTTCCTACCTTTTTAAGACGCTTGGTTTGTCTCTGTTCATTTTCTCTAAGGTCATGAATTTCTTTATGAGTAATTCATTGTGGTTTGTGAGAGCTTTAATTATTTCTTGTAAAATGGGGATATCACTATAGTACCATTCAATCTAATGCAAGCACACCTCGCAATGCAGAGAAGGAGTGTTCTATTGAGGGAGAGTATAGTTGGGTGTAAGAATATCAACATTACCAGTTGTTGACCCTTGACCAAACTTAATACCAGTAAACCACTTGCTACCTTTGAAACACAGTGGGAGATTAATAAAAAAGTTGTATGGATGAGTAGGCTCTGATTTATGACGATCTGAGTCTTATTCTACATGGAAAATTTCAATTTCGGATCCGATACCTCATTGATCTCGATCGGGTCGATCGAGCTCAAATGAGGCTTAGATCGATTCCTCAAACTTCTTGAGATTATCCAACCAACCCTTTTATTTAGAAACCCTAACGCTGTATAATTTTGTTTTAACTGTTTGTGAGGTTTTTCGCTATCAGTTTTTACAGTGGCTTTAGGGCCAACAACTAATTCATGCATAGGGGTTTCATTTGACTCATAACCAACATCCTGTTGCCCATGTAAAAACTGATCGGGTAATGCCTTGTCATGAGGGTTATCCTTCAGAAATCTTGGTCTATTACTTGAACCATCAAAATGTTTTCTTATCAGTGGTCCATCCACAACAATGGTTTCTACAGGAAGGACTGTTGCAAAGCAATTTTGGTCTAAGAACCCATCCCAATCATCACCCAAGATTGTCAAACAATGAACCAAAATCATTTTAATTAAACCGTGGTGAAAGAGACTAGACTCAAAGATCTATTTTTTATACCTCTTCGACATCTTGTATAGACTCCTTATCAAATAAAATGACACATTCAAAGGAAAAACTATAGAGTGCATAAGAAATCACACATGATAAAGAAAAACCAGGCCATATCGGCCCTCATAGGTTATAAATTGTTTAAGAACTGATAAGAGGCCATGCCATATAACCTTAAGCAGAGAAACATGAATACCTTTCTCACAACACTCAATATTTTTGGAGGTCACGAAGAGGCCCTAGGGAACTTCTTCGATCTTCAAATTATTGAACCACTTCTGACCAGTGAGAGGGATTCTTGTGGCTTCACTAATAAACTCATCAATCACCTCCAACTAAATATCTCCAACCTTCTCTCTACATCCATCAAATGTTTTTGTGAATTCCTTATCCACATGAAGGTTATACCCTTCGAACCTCTTAATGAAAGCATCCCAACTCTAGCCTTTCAAATCCTCGACAACATCATCAAGAGACAATAATGCTTGAGAGCCATTCAGATCTATTCGAAAAATAGGAGACATTAAAAGTATGACCAGAATGTAATAGGGGAGATTCAAGCTAGTTGTGGTTTTAGATGGAAGAAGTAAAAGGAACAAGTTTGAGTGGATCAAATGGAAACAAAATAAGAAAAATCCCTACGTGATCATAGTATAAACATGAAGGTTTTGGTCATGGAGTTTTAACACTCCTGGTAATGAATGGCTCAAGTACAAATCATAAATGAAACCCTTTAAATCATAATGAAAATCTTGTCAATTCATTATGCCAGCCACATATCATGTACTGGTCACGATGCTTGTGCATTAATTCACATGTCTTGGAATGACTATAGTCGATTTGCAAAGGGTTCAAAATAAATATGTTTACAATTCAAATGTGAATCAACATTTTGTATTATATCGACATTCAACAAAATCAAAATGGAAATCATTCAAGTATTAAATATGAAGTAGATGTAATCACAATGAACCTTTAAGAGCATGTTTTAACTAGGGATATAATATGAAACTAAGTTTCCATGCTTGATTCATGCTTTTAGTCATGAATAAAGCATGAAAATGCAAATGTAAAAGAATAATCAAACATCTTTCATAACCTAGCGATCATCCTAAAATGATTATATGAACAAGATGAGGTGAAGGCAGCTACAAGAAGTGTCATTTTTCATTCAAAATAGAAGAGACATGTAGGGCTTCCAACAAGGATGAAAGTATAAATAAGATAGTAATGGTCTCTTGCAAATAATCTTTTTTGTGGATCAATGGAGAGATTCTTGTGAGAATATCTTTTGGAGTATTGATGGAGAGCTTCTTGTGAGAGCATTTTTTGTGTGGATATCTTGAGCATGATTGAAGATCTATTCTGAGAGAGAGGAGATCGAGAAGATATCATGCACGCATTGAAGTTTCGGAAAGTCTGAGATCATGATGGAAAAATTCTTGGAATTATAGAAAAACCCTATTTTCTGGTGTGTATGTGGGTTGTTTATGTATAGGGTGCGTATACATGGGTTTTCAGTGTACAAGGTGCATACAGTACATGGGTTGTCTAGGTACAGGGAGTGTACAGTGGATAAAATCATGGAGATTTGTGGTTGAGTTGATGACAAGCTGTTGAAGTCTGAAGCAGGTTCTAGATCTGCATTTTATGGGCTCAGATCTGTCACTGAGACACTGGTATGATTACATTATTTTCTTGATGGATAGTATAGCTTGTTGTGTTGTGAATGCTTAGGGCGTTCTTGGTATGGTTTTTGTGATGTGGTTTATGTTGGTTGATAGAGTGAGTAGTACTCTTTGGATTCAATTGTGTTATGATTTCTATGGTATACTATTTGCGTATACATAATTGAGCTAGCATTCATATTGATTGGTTGTGGAGCATGAGTGAGATATTGGAAATATTGGATGTGTTGTGACTGGATGGTGGTCAGTTTGGACAGTGAGAGACATAAGAGAATGATGAATTGGTTGCACAGGATTTGAGTTGATCTTGAGAGATAAACCCTAATAGATCATAAGGTATATGCATGATGTAGTACTTCTTGGGCACATATACACACGGGTTGTACTACTAGTAGGGCACGTACATATGCGTGTTGCACTACTGACAGGCCGCGTACCTATTGCAGATTGATATATGTTGAGGATTTTTTCCTCATCTCAGTTGGTGTTGAGGATGTAAGTTGAGTCTTGCACTATAGAGCTGGTGCTCTTGTACAGTTGTACTCTATTTAGTTGCTGAAAAACCCCAAGGATTGTAGCCGATGATAAAAAGAAAATTGTACATACATCTTGTGTTCTTTGTGTTCCTTTTGGTGATGACTTATTGATGATATATTGTTGATAAATTTTGTTGATATGTGTTCATATCTAAATGGTTATAAATGACAACAAGGAGTAATGATTAAATGTTGAATGCTAACCAATGAGTTTTGTGAAAGAGGGAAGTTTTGGGAAAAATATCCCCACACTGATTCACCCCCCCCTCTAAGTCTGGTAGGTGTGTCCAACAATTGGTATCATATTTGGGCCTTCACTACAAGCCTTAACAAGCTTGAAGGAGATCCATAGACACACAAATGGATGATGAAGTTCCAATCCTTGAAGAGGAAAACTATTATACTTAGAGAATAAAGATGAGATTAAATTTGAAGACAATGGGCGCAACAATTTGGAAGGCAACCATTGGTGGATCAATTCCTTTGAATAACAAGTCAAAGTTTGTAGCTCAAAGAGAAGGAAAGAATAATTATGCATTGTTTCTCAAGACCATTCTTAGTCGACTCTCAAGCCCTATCAAGGAAAGAATGGGACAATTCACTTCCACCAAGGATATATCGCTAAAGCTAGAGGAGACATATCAAAGAAACAAGGAGAAGAAATACATTGTAGACAACTCCATCAAGACACATGAAGGTAAAGAATCACTAAAAACTCTTAGTTTCATTAGTTATAAAAGTGATGATGTTGGCAAAAAGGAAGATCTTGAAGACATTTCAAATGAAGGCAAAGAATCATGTGATGATGCTGACAAAAGGGAATATCTTGAGCACATTTCAAGTGAAGTTAAAGAATCTACACAAACCCTTGATTGCAATAATTCAAAATGTGATGATGTTGAATTTTTCTCTACAAGTGAAAAAGAAAATCTAGAATTAGTTTGGATAAAATCAATTGATTGTTATCCCATGAAAGAAGTAGAGGAAAAACTATTGGAGCTTAAATAGAAAGTTGAAAGAGGTCTATATGAATATAGAAATGACCACTATTATATAGACTATAACTATCTTTCGGATAACACTAAAACGTTTCTGAAGAAGAGTCAAAGGCACATCTTGAAGTTAAAAGAAATGATCAAAGAACTAGAAGAAAGTAGTAAGACTCAATTAGAAGAAAAGGAAGAATATATCACAAGACTAAAGAATGAAAAATAAGATATGAGGGTAGATGAAGATATTAGCAAAAAATTTGAAAATATTATTCATCTCAAGACCCAAATTGAAGAAGCCAAAAGGGTAGAAGAACTATTGAAGGATAAAATAAATGAAAAGGAAGAGTCATGTCATAAGTTAGAAGATGAAGTTGTTGACCTTAGAAAGAAGGTAGAGAAGTCAAACAAATTCTTGAATAACTCAAAAATCTTGGATGAGATCTTGGAAAGTCAAAGATCACCATATGATAAATCAGGTCTTGGATACAAAGGAGAAGATACACATGTTGAAGAAAGCACCTCAACGAAGCATGAGGGAAGTCCATCAAAGAAGGAAGACAATGTTGCAAAGCAACCATCTAAAAAAGGCAAGGAAAATTACAAAAGAACAAAGCAAGGAAGATATTAAGAAGCTATCTTTGGGACACCAAAGCAAAGGTTTGAAAGTACTTTTCATGGGCATTTTTATTCATGTAATGAATATGGTCACAAATATTTGAATGTAGATATTATGAAAGGAGATATAATGGAAGATTATATAACACCATAAGGTGTTGGAGATGTGATCAAGTAGGACATATTTTTGTTCACTATAACACCATGAGATGTTACAATTATAGTGGATTTGGACACAAATCCCAGGAGTGCTGGAACACAAGAAGAAAGTCCATGATGAGGAATTCACATAGCACGGCTAGAATAAGGAATGAAGTAAGGAACAAAGACATATTTGAGAAGATGGATGCTCAAAGCTCAAGTTTCAAGGAGCAGGGGCATCTACAGAAGTGGGTGAAGAAGACAAAGAATCCAAAACATAATGAAAGACTGAAGGGAAGTTCAAAAGTGTCACCTACTGAGGCATACACGGGTGATAGTTGTATCAGTCACATACATACGCAGGTTGACCTTGTATAGGTCATGTACATACGTGAGTTGTATGTGCAACATGCCGTGTATATGAGAAAACACCTTGGGAAAAACTCAATGCATAGGGGTTGTAGCTTTATGTGATGGTATAAATCTGTGATGCAGGGTCTTACATGGTTTATTGCAGGTGCTGACATTGTTTTTTGCAGGTTCTCATGATTGTTTATTGGATTATCTAAGATGATGATGTAAAATGAAATATTGGGTGTATGGCACTAACCCATGAGTATGGGTTGATGCATTTTCTATTGAAGAACAATGTTGGTTATAACAATGAATTTATGGCACCTTGGTTATGTGATATATCTTGATGATGTATTATCGGAAGCTTACTTGTTGTAAAATTTGATGCATGCATTTGGCATATGGATGGGCTGCACATTGGGACATGTGGTTGGTGAGTTGATGAGATGATCATGTTGTACATCATTGATGATCTATAGTTGATGCATGATTGATACATTTCTAGTATATTGGTAGAGGCACCTACTAGCAGGTTGATTGGCACATATTTTATGGAGGATTTGGGATAAATGTGTGAGGATACCATGTTTTTGTATTGGTGCATGATTGATGTACTAGCTGGGTACAAGTGGTAATACATGGCATATGTTGTTGGTATTACTTGATTAGCAAAACAATTGGTATTTGTTTGATACATGGTTATGGTACTTGGTTCATGATGGAGACATATCATGAGTGATATGACACATTGGTTAGCATATTGGTAGATGCTCATGGTTGGCATATTGGTGGATGCACATGGTTGGCATATTGGTAGATGCACATGTTGGCATATTGATAGAGGCATATGATTGATACATTCCATGGATGATATATTTTGGCACATTGCATGATGTTGATGTACATGGTTGATGTACATAGGTGTTGTGCATGATGAGCACACATTCTTGTATAGTATGTACTTGGTTGATATGTTTCTCATGATTCTTTATTTCATTGTTGACATATTTTTTGCTTCATGATGCTTTGTATGGCATGAGTTTGATGCATGAACAGGTTCGAGGATCGTCATATGGTAGAATATTGTTCATATTGCAGAGAAGATAGGGGGATACATAGCCATAGGGGGAGTCATTCTTCTTCCCATGATTCTAGGAGGATATATTTATCAGATGCATACCTAGAAAAGAGCCCTATATTTGAAGAAAGAAGCACAAAAGCATAATTCCAGGGGGAGCAATGGTCATAGGGGGATTATGTTCGATGTATCTTCAACATTACATCAGAGTGATATCCCTTTATCAAATGGGAGAGATTATTTAGAGGAATATCAAAGGAACTCAGACAGGGGGAGCATCCCCAAGAGGAGAATGGGCCTTTGCCATTGATGTCAAAGGGGGAGAGTTAATCACATTGATGGGGAGAGATAGTCACATTGACTATTGATGTAGAGCATGCCTTATCTACATGTTGACATCAATAATTGGTAGTTGGTGTTGACATCAATGTTCATATTGCCATCAATGCCAAAGGGGGAGATTGTTGGATCATGTTGTCATTGATACCAAAGGTTTATTGATTGATGACAAGCGATTGATTGATGCAAATCCAAAGGTGTGATTGATTGATGTCAAATGATTTATTGTTTGATTGATGCCAAAGGATGATTGAATGATGTCAAAGGTCAAAGGTTTGATCTTAGTATATTGATGAAGATGGATCAATGAGTTG
>JZKD02S0179817.1:261054-273734 GCA_000966675.3 Picea glauca
AGCCATAAAAGAATGAAAGACTGAAGGGAAGTTCAAAAGTGTCATCTACTGAGGCATACAAGAATAATAGTGGTATCAGTCATGTACATATGCAGGTTGACCTTGTATAGGTCGTATACATACACGAGTTGTATGTGCAACAGGCAACGTATATGTGAAAATGCCTTGGGAAAAGAGAAATGTATAGGGGTTGCAGCTTGATGTGATGGTATAACTCTATGATGTAGGGTCTAACATGTTTTCTTGCAGGTTCTGATACTGTTTGTTGCAGGTTTTGATGATTGTATATTGGATTATTTAATATGATGATGTAAAATAAAATCTTGGGTGCATGGCACTAACCCATGAGTATGGATTGATGCATTTTCTATTGAAGAACAATGTTGGTTATAATAGTGAAGTTATGGCACCTTGGTTATGTGATATATCTTGATGATGTATTATTGGAATCTTACTAGTTGGAAAATTTGATGCATGCATTTGGCATATGGATGGGCTACACATTGGGACATGTGGCTGGTGAGTTGATGAGATGATAATGTTGTACATCATTGATGATCTATAGTTGATGCATGATTGGTACATTTCTAGTATATTGGTAGAGGCATGTACTAGCAGGTTGATTGTCACATATTTTATGGAGGATTTGGCATACATGCATGAGGTTTCATCATGTTTTGGTATTGGTGCATGATTGATGTACTAGTTGGGTACAAGTGGTAATACATGGTATATGTTGTTGGTATTACTTGATTAGCACAACAATTGGTATTTTTTTGATACATGGTTATGGTACTTGGTTCATGATGGAGACATATCATGAGTGATATGACAAATTGGTTATCATATTGGTAGATTCTCATGGTTGGCATATTGGTGGATGCACATGGTTGGCATATTGGTAGATGCACATGTTGGCATATTGATAGAGTCATATGATTGATACATTCCATGGATGATATATTTTGGCACATTGCATGATGTTGATGTACATGGTTGATGTGCATGATGAGAACACATTATTGTACAGGATGTACTTGGTTGATATTTTTCTCATGATTCTTTATTTCATTATTGACATATTTTTTTCTTCATGATGCTTGGTATGGCATGAGTTTGATACATGAATAGGTTTGAGGATCATCATATGGTAGAATATTGTTCATGTTGCAAATAATATAGGGGGAGTCATTCTTCTTCCCATGATTCTAGGAGGAGATATTTATCAGATGTATACCTAGAAAAGATCCCTATATTTGAATAAAGAAGCACATAGGCATAATTCCATGGCGAGCAATGGTCACAGGAGGAGTATGTTCGATGTATATTCAACATTACATCACAATGATATCCCTTGTTCCAAATAAGAGGGATTATTTAGAGGAAGATCAAAGGCACTAAGACAGGGGGAGTAGCCCGAAGAGGAGAATGTCCCTTTTCTATTGATGTGAAAGGGGGAGAGTTAATCACATTTATGTGATTGATGTTTACTAATAAGGAGAGATATTCACATTGACTATTGATGTAGAGAATGCCTTATCTATATGTTGACATCAATAATTGGTAATTGGTGTTGACATCAATGTTGGTATTTCCATCAATGCCAAAGGGGGGCATTGTTGGATCATGTTGTCATTGATGCCAAAGGTTTATTGATTTATGTCAAGTGATTGATTGATTGATTGATTGATGCAAATACAAAGGTGGGATTGATTGATGTCAAATGATTTATTGTTTGATTGATTCCAAAGGATGATTGAATGGTGTCAAAGGTCAAAGGTTTGATCTTAGTATATTGATGAAGATGGATCAATGAGTTGTCATTGATACATGATGCATAGTTGATGTATATGATGTAGTGGTGGATTGATGTATAGATGACTCATTATTGTCTTATCATGATTGATAAGGTGCACAGATGGATGAACTCCAAAGTGGTCCCCTTATGGTGAAATCTGTCACAGGAAGACGCTTTGTGAATTGAGTTATCCTAGATGAATGGTTGAGGGACCCATGCTTGTATGTGGAAAAATGAGATGAATATCAATGAATTTGTTGGTGAAACTATCCTATATGGATAATACTTTTCATTCCATTTATAGTGGTATGTGGAATGTCACATAACTCCTCACGGTTTGAGAGTTATGGCCTTAGGAAATTGGAGGACCCTCACATGTTGGCTTGAAGCCCCAAAAGGTCAAATAAGTCAAAGTGCTTGAAAAGAAGAAATCATTATTTAAATGATAAAGTAAAGTGAAAAAGTCAAGGTGGATTATTTAAATAATAAAGAGAAGTGACAAAATCAAGAAAGATTATTTAAATGATAAAGTGAGATGACAAAATCAAGAAGGAATATTTAAATGATAAGGTATTGGATAACATTCTATTTATGGAAAGTAGTTAACCCTAAAAATAAGGAAAATAGGTTAAGTGACCTAGAAATGGGTTAAGTGACCTAGAGGATGAAAGTATAAATAAGATAGAAATGGTCTCTTACAAATCATCCTTTTTGTGGATCAATGGAGAGCTTCTTGTGATAATATCTTTGGGAGTATTGATGGAGAGCTTCTTGTGAGAGAATTTTTGGTGTGGATCCCTTGAGCATGATTGAAGATCTATTCTTAGAGAGAGGAGATCCGAAGGATCTCATGGACACATTGAAGTTTTGACAAGTCTGAGATCATGAGGTGAAATTATCATAATTACAGAAAAACCCTATTTTTTGGTGCATACGTTGGTTGTCTATGTATAGGGCGCGTATATGTGAGTTGTCTGTGTACAAGGTGTGTATAGTACATGGGATGTCTGTGTACAGGGAGCGTACAATGGATAAAATCATGGAGATTTGTGGTTGAGCTGATGACAATTTGTTGAATTCTAAAGCAGGTTCTAGATCTGCATTCTATGGGCTCAGATTTATCACTGAGACACTAATAAGATTACATTATTATCTTGATGGATAATATAGCTTGTTGTGTTGTGAATTCTTAGGGCATTCTTGGTATAGTTGTTTTGATGTGGTTTAAGTTGGTTGATGGAGTGAGAAATACTCTTGTGATTCAGTTTTGATATGATTGTTATGGTATACTAGTTGCTTATACATAATTGAGTTAGCATTCATATTGATTGGTTGTGGAGCATGAATAAGCTATTGGAGAGATTGGATGTGTTGTGACTGGCTGGTGGTCAGTTTGGACAGTGAGAGATAGAAGAGAATGATGAATTGGTTGAAGAGGATCTGAGTTGATCTTGAGGGATAAACCCTAATATCTCAGAAGGTTTACACAGGTTGTAGTACTGCTTGGGTGCATATACATGCGGGCTGTACTACTGGTAGGGCACCTACATACGTGTGTTGCACTACTGACAGGTTGCGCACCTATTGCAGATTGATATTTTTTAGGATTGTTTCCTCATCTCAGTTGGTATTGAGGATGTAATATGAGTCTTGCGTTATAGATCTATTGCTCTTGTAGAGTTGTACTTTATTCAGTTGTTGTTGAAAAACCCCAAGGATTGTAGTCCATAATAAAAAGAAAATTGTACACACATCTTGTGATCTTTGTGTTCCTTGTGGTGGTGACTTATTGATGATATATTGTTGTTATATGTTGTTGATATGTGTTCACATATAACTGGTTATAAATGACAAAAATGAGTAATGAGTAAACGTTGAATGCTAGCTAATGAGTTTTGTGAAAGACAGAAGTTTTGGGAAAATGATCCCCACACTCATTCACCCCCCCCCCCACCTTTAAGTGTGGTAGGTGTGTCCAATAATCATAAGTTCAAACATGAAAGGAGGTGGGATATTTACACCATTGGAGACTTAACTAGTTAAATTTTTATGCACAGAGGGTCCCTTGCCCCGTAAAAAAAGGGGTCTCATTGTTCAATTTGGTCTCTAGATAGGCCATGACCTTAAATTTAGACTACTACTACTACTAATACAACTATTATTATTATTAGTGTTAGTATAAACTACATTGGAAGGAAAAACTTATGGATTTTTTTCCCTATAAGTGTGTTTTCATCGTTATAACATCCACTAAGAGAAAAATAATCATGAAGGTACTAACAAAACACTATTTCAATGCTCGATGTGGTTTTTTCACACCTAGGAGAAAATTTGTCAATGTCCCTCCACGGCTCTAGGCCACGAACAAGGGATTGTGATAAATTTAAAGCTAATGAACATATTGATTATTTGTTGTTATTTTTTGGACTTGTATACATATAATAGGGCTAGGTATTCCTATATCATAGGAGTTCCACTAGCCTAAAACTATTTTCTTAGATGATTTTGAAAACTAGGGGTTTTCCTAGTGAGAACCAATGAAAAAATTACATTGGAAGGTCAAATTAAGAAATTCCTACGTCAAAATATAGAAGAAATCATCATCACCTCTACCATATCCAACCATAATTTATTGGTATAATGGAACATAATTTCAATTCTTGGTTTTGTTTTTTCACTCTCAATAGAAAAATGCCCATTTTTACTTAATGACTTTGAGCCATAAGCTAAGGATTGAGATAAAATACAAAGTAGGGGAGGATTTTTGGTCTCTTAGTTTGATTTGAATTTTACACATTTAATAGTTCTATGGCACCCAGATTACATGGGTTTCACTATCATAAAAGTGTTTTCTCAGTCAATTTTCAAAACTAATTTTTTTCCTAGTGAGGTAATGCAAAATTGCATTAGAAGGTCAGTGTAGAACATGCTTTCCTTGAAGTGTGAAAAATATGTTCTTACATACAAAAATATTAAACATACTCAAAGGACATCAAGAAACATATTTTTAATTCTCAAAATGTTGTATTCACTTCCATGAACAAAATGCCAATGGTCCTTTAATGGCTCTTAGATATAAGTTATGGCTTGCAATAAAATTATTATTAATGGACAAATCATTGAGATGTTAGTTTTATTTGAATCACCTACATGTAATGGTAATAGGTTTTCCTATCTCACATGAGTTTCACTAAATTAATACTATTTTCTTGAATGATTTCAAAAACTAGGATTAGTGGATAATGAGATCATTGTAAAAACATATTTTTTTCTTTACAAACACTTTATTATAATAAGTGTAGTAGATAAAAAATAAGGTTAACTTCATTTGAGGCTGATCTCTATTGAGAAATAATCCCATACCAAATTAATAATCCCATTCCACCATCATGTCCTAACTCAAAATATATCACTTGAAGATGTTTAAAAGGAAATAATTCATCAAACTCTACTTTATGTGGTCCAACATATAAAAGGTTAATTATTAGGTTCTCAATTAGCTTGATATGATGATTATATTGAAAATTAACACTTAATTTCTTTACTATCCCAAGTTACAAATAGCTCAAGATCAATTAGAGGTAATCATTTTCCAATTCACTTATTAGTGTCACAAGACAAGATGACAATGATATGATGTAATTTTATCATGGATGTCTCACATCTTTAGAATGCTATTTGCATCATCATTATCAAGAGGATATTAAATATCATTCACAAGTCAAGAGGGGTGGATGGATGGTGTTATCACTCCAAGAAACTCCTTAGGGTTGTAGGCTAAGGATGCTTGGTAACTTAGAAATAATGTGTATATGTGCTTGGAACAATGGGGTCTTTAATGATTAATGAAATAAACAACTCATCACACATCTAAAGAAACAGTGCTTTTAGGAAACAATAATCAGATCAAGTAATTTGAAAGGGGGGATGAAGAACACTATTCTTGATTGCCAAATACAAGTGAATGTAGGGCTTAATGCAAGATAGAGAGGAATCCTTTAATTTCAAGTCTATGAGCTCAATAAAGAGATAACAGTCTTCATGAACTAAAATAAACTGAAACAAAGTACAAAAAAGGAAAGATGGACAACTCTGATATTGAAAATGAAAGGAAACTGAACTTTATTTTTGCAAAAAAAAGTCTATACAGTGGCACAAAATATCTCCCATTTTGAACCCTTGTCTCTTAGAAAAAATAGGCATTTATAGCCTCTTACAATCAGTTTTACAGATCCTAAAAACATGGATCTGTGTTTAAAAATACCAATTCAAATATAACTAAACAACTTGATAATAAAGGCTTGATAACTAAACTATCATTCGAATTATCTTCAATCTCAAAAATTTGCCATCTGTATCCTTCAACTTCTAGAATCTGTGGTGTCATGAAGCATGCAGAGGCACTTGTCTTGGCAGCTGGATTTTTTTAGGGTTCATAGTCAATACTTGAGGAAACTCGTTTGACATGTGGTTCTCAAAATTCCCTTGAATCTCTGATGCATAGTTCTTTGCAAGTGATTTGATATCCCCTTAATACTTTGGAACTACTTTATAACCCGTGAAGAATGACTTTCTCCGTCCCTAGCTTCCAAAAATGATTTTTATGCTTTCACCAGCTAACTCGCTTTATAATTCGCTGGTTAGCTGGTGGAAGCACCGACTTTCACCAGCTAACTGGTCGTAAAAGTTCGTTGTGCACTGGTGAAAGCTCTGCCTTGGCCCAAAATGAGTTTTCACCTCCAACACTGTGATTTCATAAAAAAAAACCTCAATGTGTCTCTGATTTATCCCCTTGCATGTTTACAGCAACCTGAGCAAGCACTTTCAAATCTAGGTGGGACCTTTGTTTTTTCTTCAATCTTCTGATTTTTCTTTTAAGGTGCTTTGCTAGCCACCATAGACTGTTATAGTCTTTGGTGATTTTATTTTTCCTCTTCTTTTCGTTGACACTTTCCCGAGCCAGTCTTTCAAATGAAGCATTGGTTTTTGCAAAGTTATCAGACAGCTTCTTGTAGCTTTCTTTGATTACCCATTCTAAGACCTCCTGCTGAGTGATTACTTCTTTAAGATGCTTGATTTTCTGTGTTTTATTCGACTTAGTGCTCTTTGATGTTTATCCTTCCTCAGTATGAATAAAGGTCTCATAATTCTATGCAAAATCAATTGAATGTTTAGGACTCTTGATGATAGGGCTCTCATCTTCTTGCTCTGGTTCTGAGTCTGTGTAGGGCAGGTTTAATATGTTTGTCCTTTTCTCTGTAGGCTGCTCTATAGGCTTCTCTGTAGTAGTTTCAAAGTTCAACTTTTTCTTTGACCTGTGGGATTTCACACCAGAGATTCTATCTTCTAGAGGTCCTGGCAGGGTCCTCCTCTTCCTCGAACTACTTTGAGGAGTCAACTATTTCTTACCACCTCTCCCCTGTTCATTTATAGGCTGAGTCTGAGTTTCAAAGCCCTCCCAAAATAGGAAATGCTGCCAACTCCTTCCCTTCTGTATTAGCTCCTCTAGGATGATAAATTTAATAAGGCCAAAGTGGCACAGAGTGTTCTTCATGCTTAGGGGTTGAGACCTAATCTTTTTACAGACCTTAGTTAAGCTCTTGTGTAAGAAAAAAGGTAAATTGAGGAGAGTTTTACTTGTGAAATGGTCTAGGAGCTTGAAATGATACATAATGAGTTTGTCATACCTGCCCTCCGAGGTTATGTAGAGTTGGATGCCCTTAAACAGATCCTGTCACTCATCCTCTAAATGGAAAACTGGCATGCTCTTCTTCCATGCATTATGCTTGAACTCTTCCTTCAAATAAGCTCTAAAGTTTAAGTTTTTGGTGGCAGTGGTTTTGAACCAACTCTGGCCCGATCTAGATAGGTTGGTCGCTANTGCAAAAAAAAGTCTATACAGTGGCACAAAATATCTCCCATTTTGAACCCTTGTCTCTTAGAAAAAATAGGCATTTATAGCCTCTTACAATCAGTTTTACAGATCCTAAAAACATGGATCTGTGTTTAAAAATACCAATTCAAATATAACTAAACAACTTGATAATAAAGGCTTGATAACTAAACTATCATTCGAATTATCTTCAATCTCAAAAATTTGCCATCTGTATCCTTCAACTTCTAGAATCTGTGGTGTCATGAAGCATGCAGAGGCACTTGTCTTGGCAGCTGGATTTTTTTAGGGTTCATAGTCAATACTTGAGGAAACTCGTTTGACATGTGGTTCTCAAAATTCCCTTGAATCTCTGATGCATAGTTCTTTGCAAGTGATTTGATATCCCCTTAATACTTTGGAACTACTTTATAACCCGTGAAGAATGACTTTCTCCGTCCCTAGCTTCCAAAAATGATTTTTATGCTTTCACCAGCTAACTCGCTTTATAATTCGCTGGTTAGCTGGTGGAAGCACCGACTTTCACCAGCTAACTGGTCGTAAAAGTTCGTTGTGCACTGGTGAAAGCTCTGCCTTGGCCCAAAATGAGTTTTCACCTCCAACACTGTGATTTCATAAAAAAAAACCTCAATGTGTCTCTGATTTATCCCCTTGCATGTTTACAGCAACCTGAGCAAGCACTTTCAAATCTAGGTGGGACCTTTGTTTTTGCTTCAATCTTCTGATTTTTCTTTTAAGGTGCTTTGCTAGCCACCATAGACTGTTATAGTCTTTGGTGATTTTCTGTTTCCTCTTCTTTTCTTTGACACTTTCCCGAGCCAGTCTTTCAAATGCAGCATTGGTTTTTGCAAAGTTATCAGACAACTTCTTGTAGCTTTCTTTGATTACCCATTCTAAGACCTCCTGCTGAGTGATTACCTCTTTAAGATGCTTGATTTTCTGTTTTTTATTCGACTTAGTTCTCTTTGATGTTTCTCCTTCCTCAGTATGAGTAAAGGTCTCATAATTCTATGCAAACTCAATTGAATGTTCAGGACTCTTGATGATAGGGCTCTCATCTTCTTGCTCTGGTTCTGAGTCTGTGTAGGGCAGGTTTAATATGTTTGTCCTTTTCTCTGTAGGTTGCTCTATAGGCTCCTCTGTAGTAGTTTCAACGTTCAACTTTTTCTTTGACCTGTGGGATTTCACACCAGAGATTCTATCTTCTGGAGGTCCTGGCAGGGTCCTCCTCTTCCTCGAACTACTTTGAGGAGTCAACTATTTCTTACCACCTCTCCCCTGTTCATTTATAGGCTGAGTCTGAGTTTCAAAGCCCTCCCAAAATAGGAAATGCTTCCAGATCCTTCCCTTATGTATTAGCTCCTCCAGGATGATAAATTTAAAAAGGCCAAAGTGGCACAGAGTGTTCTTCATGCTTAGTGGTTGAGACCTAATCTTTTTACAGACCTTAGTTAAGCTCTTGTGTAAGAAAAAAGGTAAATTGAGGAGAGTTTTACTTGTGAAATGGTCTAGGAGCTTGAAATGATACATAATGANAGGGTCCTCCTCTTCCTCGAACTACTTTGAGGAGTCAACTATTTCTTACCACCTCTCCCCTGTTCATTTATAGGCTGAGTCTGAGTTTCAAAGCCCTCCCAAAATAGGAAATGCTGCCAACTCCTTCCCTTCTGTATTAGCTCCTCTAGGATGATAAATTTAATAAGGCCAAAGTGGCACAGAGTGTTCTTCATGCTTAGGGGTTGAGACCTAATCTTTTTACAGACCTTAGTTAAGCTCTTGTGTAAGAAAAAAGGTAAATTGAGGAGAGTTTTACTTGTGAAATGGTCTAGGAGCTTGAAATGATACATAATGAGTTTGTCATACCTGCCCTCCGAGGTTATGTAGAGTTGGATGCCCTTAAACAGATCCTGTCACTCATCCTCTAAATGGAAAACTGGCATGCTCTTCTTCCATGCATTATGCTTGAACTCTTCCTTCAAATAAGCTCTAAAGTTTAAGTTTTTGGTGGCAGTGGTTTTGAACCAACTCTGGCCCGATCTAGATAGGTTGGTCGCTAAAGCAATGGTAGCTTCATCTACAATGATCTCCAAGGACCCAACACGAGCCTTATTCCCATCAAAAGTTTTAGCAAAAGCCTCTGTTGTTGACTGGTGACAATTGTTCTACAACCTTTCAACAAATTCGATGCAACCTGCGTTTGAGAAGTGTTTCTGTAATTCTGGATGCGTCTATAGGAAATATAGGCTGTCTAACTCTTTTCTTAATAAAGACCCACTGCGTCTCCTCGCCATTCTGCAACCCAAAATCCCAAACGATTCTGCAAACACAACACAGCAAACTGCTATTTGGGCCGAGGTCTTGCACTAGTGGAAGCATTCGGGAGTCGGTTCTGTCTTTCAACATTAGAAATCTAGCATACATTTGAGAGTTATGCATGTTGGGGAAGCGATGAACCGATTTGATGTTATCAGCCAGGTAGTACAGCTTCTGTACCTGCTTTAATGGATTCAAATTTGCCATTCCCGATGCCATGATTGCGGAGCATGATTTACTGAACTAGATCCAATTTATAATCTGATTTGGACGTGCAACTTGAGTTTTCATGATTATCCACTTTCACCAGCGCATACTTATTGATTGCATGATGTGAGTTGATCGCATCATCATTTGATTTTTGAAACGTGGATAAACGCACGTGATTCCCTCTTTCTCCAGCCAACGACCCGTGGGAAATGCTCCTTAGCTATTGAAACTCACCACTTTCACCAGCGCACCACCCTATGAGAAATGATCCTTAGCTGTTGTAACTCACCACTTTCACCAGCGCATACCCGCGGGAAATGCTCTTTGGATGTTTGAAAATCCCCGCTTTCACCAGCTAATGACCTGTGAGAAATGCCCCTTAGCTGGTGAAAGTTGCCACTTTCACCAGCTAACCATCATCTTTTAAGAACGCGTTAGCTGTTGAAAATATTTTATGAAAAATTTAAAGAGAAGACCTTTGTGGGTCATCTTATTTCTAAGACAAAAATCAAAACTTAAGTCTTGCAGCTAGAAAAATTCAAAACCAATTTGAGAAAACTACCAATAGCCATGCTATCCACCACAAAATGTGACCATAGGGANCTCTTCTTCCATGCATTATGCTTGAACTCTTCCTTCAAATAAGCTCTAAAGTTTAAGTTTTTGGTGGCAGTGGTTTTGAACCAACTCTGGCCCGATCTAGATAGGTTGGTCGCTACAACAATGGTAGCTTCATCTACAATGATCTCCAAGGACCCAACACGAGCCTTATTCCCATCAAAAGTTTTAGCAAAAGCCTCTGTTGTTGACTGGTGACAACTGTTCTACAGCCTCTCAACAAATTCGATGCAACCTGCGTTTGAGAAGTGTTTCTGTAATTCTGGATGCGTCTATAGGAAATATAGGTTGTCTAACTCTTTTTTTAATAAATACCCACTGCGTCTCCTCGCCATTCTGCAACCCAAATTCCTAAACGATTCTGCAAACACAACACAACAAACTGCTATTTGGGCCGAGGTCTTGCACCAGTGGAAGCACTCGGGAGTCGGTTCTGTCTTTCAACATTAGAAATCTATCATACATTTGAGAGTTATGCATGTTGGGGAAGCGATGAACCGATTTGATGTTATCAGCCAGGTAGTACAGCTTCTGTACCTGCGTTAATGGATTCGAATTTGCCATTCCCGATGCCATGATTGTGGAGCATGATTTACTGAACCAGATCCAATTTATAATCTGATTTGGACGTGCAACTTGAGTTTTCATGATTATCCACTTTCACCAGCGCATACTTCTTGATTGCATGACGTGAGTTGATCGCATCATCATTTGATTTTTGAAACGTGAATAAACGCACGTGATTCCCTCTTTCTCCAGCCAACGACCCGTGGGAAATGCTCCTTAGCTATTGAAACTCACCACTTTCACCAGCGCACCACCCTATGAGAAATGATCCTTAGCTGTTGTAACTCACCACTTTCACCAGCGCATACCCGCGGGAAATGCTCTTTGGATGTTTGAAAATCCCCGCTTTCACCAGCTAATGACCTGTGAGAAATGCCCCTTAGCTGGTGAAAGTTGCCACTTTCACCAGCTAACCATCATCTTTTAAGAACGCGTTAGCTGTTGAAAATATTTTATGAAAAATTTAAAGAGAAGACCTTTGTGGGTCATCTTATTTCTAAGACAAAAATCAAAACTTAAGTCTTGCAGCTAGAAAAATTCAAAACCAATTTGAGAAAACTACCAATAGCCATGCTATCCACCACAAAATGTGACCATAGGGANGTGTAACTCGAGTTTTCATGATTATCCACTTTCACTAGTGCGTCCTTCTTGATTGCATGACGTGAGTTGAGCGCATCATCATTTTATTTTTGAAACGTGGATAAACGCACGTGATTCCTGATTTCTCCAGCCAACGACCCGTGGGAAACGTTCCTTAACTGTTGAAACTCACCGCTTTCACTAGTGCACCACCCCGTGAGAAATGCTCCTTGGTTGTTGAAACTCACCACTTTCACCAGCACACACCCGCGGGAAACGCTCTTTGGATGTTTGAAAATCCCCGCTTTCACTAGCTAACGACCTGTGAGAAATGCCCCTTAGCTGGTGAAAGTTGCCACTTTCACCAGCTAACCATCATCTTTTAAGCACGCATTAGCTGTTGAAAATATTTTATGAAAATTTTAAAGAGAAGACCTTTGTGGGTCATCTTATTTCTAAGGAAAAAATCAAAACTTAAGTCTTGCAGCTAGAAAAATTCAAAACCAATTTGAGAAAACTACCAATAGCCAAGCTATCCACCACAAAATGTGACCATAGGGACGGGTTCATTTTGGGATATAACACTATGAATACATCAATCAGGTGCTCATCTGGAATATCGGTTACCTTTATATTCAATCTTTGGAAGTTCTCAATGTGCTCAGTAACTGAACCCTTTTGCTTGAGATTTATCAATTG
>JZKD02S0179817.1:283605-296672 GCA_000966675.3 Picea glauca
TTATGTGTGATTGATGTTCATTATTCATGTTGTTCATATGTTTTATAATATTGATGGTCACTTGGAAGAGATTAAAAATTGTTTGAATAGTTATAAATTTTTTACGCACAATAAAAATTGATTCACCCCCCCCCCCTCTCTTAGTTGTCTTAGTATTTTCAACACCTTGAAGGTGTGGTCATGAAGCCCAAAGTTGATTGGAGAAAAAGTGTATGAAGGACATTGTAATTGCATAAAAAACCTCTATATATTGATAGTCCTCATTATTCCATTTCCAATGGTAGGTGGCACACCATGTGGTTCCTTACAATTGAGAATTTATGCCCTCTTAAATATGGAATCCCCGAAATATGGTCAAAGAAGTTGCAAGTTGGCCCTAAAGTAAACTAAATGAGGTACTTGGAAAAGTATAAATACACATAAATAACCTCTCATTTTGATCATTAAATATTGTGATCTCTTAGCATAATATTGGCAATAAATTTCATAGGGAATATGAAGTGAATAAGGGAAAAATTCCAAGGGAAGATAAAGTCTTTTGATGATGTGTTCTAAGATATGTTTTTTAAAGGTCATCTTACCATTTTCACTATAAATTTTTAATAGAATGATTTAGATAGAGAAACATGGAGGCTATTGAGAAGAAATATCAGGGAACCTATGGTACATATTTTAACTTTTGGGTCATTGTACTTTTGGATATACACTACGTGGAAGATAGGTTTTTTTACTAGTCCTGCAACTAGTCTCAAATAGGCATTCCAGGTAAAATAGTAATAACTTCTTCATAGATGATCCAAATTATGTGAGATAAATTGCATTGGAAAGAGTACATTCTTGTAATATGTGTGTGATTTTAAGAATCACATTTCAAATATGGAGTGTGTCATGTTGTACAATTTCTCTCTCCAAAATAGGCCAAAATTCAAGAAGGTATGCCACTGTTGTTTGTAACACCCCAGTTTTAATACCTATGAAATGGAATGTATTATGTAAATGAAATATTAGGCTTGTGAGCTCGTAAAGTTGAAAAGGGGCCATAGTGCCTAGGAAATGTAATACTTCTATATACATTAATAAAAATACAATGTTGGATGCAAGACAGATAAGGACAAGAGATATGGGGCTATGATTCCACGAAGGAGGGGGATTAAGGAGCTAAGTATTTTTATTATATTTTATTTATCCATATTGGCTTTAATTGATAAACATGGTTACATGAGATTCTTGGGGGAAGCCATGTGGTTCTTGATTTCATGTAATTATATAAATATTCCTTATGGGTTGTTTTGGGGGTTCTTCTCCATTTACTCTTACACTCTTTCCTTGGGATTCTTCTTAATTCACTCCTGATAATTAGTGTGCTCTTGGTTGGAGTATGGAAACAAATGGTTGGAGGAGGAGAGATTTTTTAATATGGATGTGAGGAATTAGTGATCATTTCAGGTGGTATTGGATGTCTATGGGCATGAATTTGATGGTAGTTCTCAAAGAACTATCACAACTGGGAATCCTTGGAGTTTCCAGCATGGATATTTCTTGACTAGTAGCACTAGATACCTAGAGAGAAATGGAAAAACTTGAGGGACTACATGGAAGAGAAAGGGGTTAATTTCTTTGGGTTGTGCAGGTTGAAGGGGAAAGAGAGCTAGAAATTAGGATTGTTGTGTGGTTGGGAAAACCTAAGAGCTAGTTAGACAATTGTTGTGTGTTTTAGAATTGTCCTAGGACCTGTCCTTGTGGATTCATAGCCATGGCTCGAGGGTGACATTTTTATTGAGAGTGAATGAAAAAATAATTCTATGGATGGGAGGAATTTCCTTGGTCTACAACCAGTTGGTGAATTTTTACTTGAAAATATAAATGTTTTTTGTGTTTTCTACATAATTTATATTCCACTATGTATATTTATCTATGAGATGTATTTTTGTGTGCATGCTTGTTGGTTTTTGTTGTGCATGGAACCTTTTCATTTATCTTATGTTGTAGCCTGAATCTTTATTACTGCATGTGTGGTTATTACATTCTTTCATGCTGGATTTCACATTAATTATTACCAGATTTTGAAATCAGTTTTTGAAGTGTGTTTTTAAGTAGCGTTACATGAATTGTGGGTGTATGTGTAGGCTAGTATTTTGTGTGTGATTTTAAGAATCACATATCAAATATGGAATTTGTGGCATTCTATACAAGTTATCTCTCCAGAATAGGCCAAAATTCGAGAAGGTTTTCCATTATTTCTATATCTCCTTTTCAGTGATGTATCAATGAAGGAAACTTGGAGTAATTTCATAGAAGATATCAAATACGATTGTGTACAAGTTTCAAAGATTTGTTCATTATAGGTACAAACTTATACTTGTTGGAAGTTAGGGTTTGTAACTAATCCARAAACTAGTCTCAAAYAGGTGTTCGAGATAAATTTAAGAAGTGATGTTGGATTTTATATGTGGACCCATGTGGACCTAGTTTCTAAGTGGACCCAATTTGATGATGCTGAAGTTGAGGAAGGTATGATGATYAGAGATACTATGCACCAGGTTGTTACATGATTAAAKCTATGTCTTTATATGTGTTTTTGAGAGTTATATCTAGATGTTATGTTATATGATTGAGGCATATCTTGGAAATTTTTTGACMCATGGATAGAGACATATGTCGGTGATTTTAGGCATATGATTTTAGGTATATATTTGATACATGGTTAATGGTTTATCATGGATGTTATGGAACTTTCTTGAGGCATATATTTGGCACATGGTTTGAGTTATATCTTGGTGATGTTGGGCATATGCTATGAGAGATTTTCTTGGTGATATTGGAATATGGTTTATGTGAATGAATATGGATTTTATGATGATGATGATGTATTTGTATAATTTAAATTTATAGTGATAGGTTGATTATCAATGACAATGACAGGTTGATTATCAGTGACAATGACATGTTAATTATCAGTGAAAGTTTCAGTGACAGGTTGAGTCTCCATTTATATTTCAGGGAGGAAGGAAGGGGTAAGGAAAGGGGTTTTTATCCTCCTTTTGGTTGGATCCAGAGAATATAGGGATTTGGAGCTTCCTTTAGTTTGGAGCCTCCTTCCAGTTGGAGTTGGAGAATCTAGGGAGTTGTATCTTCCTTCGGGTTGTAGCCTGTAAACTAGGGGTTAGTGCCTCCTTCTAGTTGGTGCTAAATAATTTTGGAATTTGGTGCTTCCTATGAATGTATTCCTCTAATATATAAGAAACCATTTCATGGTTTTCTCCCGTTTTGGTTTCCACGTAAAATTATTGTGTACTGTGATCTGTGGTTCTATGTTATGTATTTTTGAATGATATTGTTCATAATACTTTAAATGCAATCATAAGTGATAAATTGTTGATAAGTTGATGATTACATGTTCTGATTAAAAGTGGTAAAAAGTGTTCAATACAGATTCTCCCCCCCTCTTAGTATTGGTGCATATTCCAACAATTGGTTTCAGAGAAGGTCCTTCAAAAATAGTCTAACAACTAGAAGGTAGATCATGTTGTGCACTGATAATGGGACACCATTTTTTGATGGTAAGGACTATGACATATGGAGCCATAATATGAGGTTAATTTTGTAGGCATAAGGAATTGATGTTTGGAACTTAGTTCTTATAGGATACAACACTTCAAAGAAACCTATGAAGACTGTATCCAAGAAGGAATTAAAAAGGAACAACAAAATAATGATGGATGCTATCCTGGATGGATTATCTGATTCGGTAAAAATCAAAGTGGGACAATGTTCATCAACCAAAGAGCTTTGGGATAAGATACATAATCTCTAATTTAAAGAATCTCCTCTTATCACAGAGCTATAACATGTTGATCAAGATAAATAAGATTTTGATATAGAGCAAGAAGAAATAAGCTCATCATTTCAAATAGATTCAGAAGAACAAGGTGAAGTAGATCTTGAAGAAAAACTAATCAACGCCTTAAATGAGGTAAGAAGAGAAAGGAATGAAAACAAGTCTCTCAAGGAAGAATTGATCAAGCTAAAGGAGAGTTCTCATAATTTGAATGAAAAGTATGAAGAAGTCCAGTTGATTATTATAAATCTAAAGATCCAGTTGGACGAAGCCAAAGTGATTGAATAAATAATAAAAAATTAGAGGAAAAGTAGTATTTGGAAGTTGAAATAGTATTACTAAGAAATGAAGAAAATAAGAGAGAAGAAATTTTGACAAGTCATGTTAAGAAAAGATCTGAGCACTTTAACAAAATTGAAGAAGAATTTAGTCAACAAGAAAGAAGAATTGAGGAATAAATCATCTCCTTGAAAACTCAACTTGAAGAAGCAAAGAGAAAGGAAGAAGTGATGAAGTCCCAAATGATGAAGAAAGAAGAATCTTGTGAGAAGCTTGAATAAGAAGTTTTCAGACTAAGGGTTGAAATTTTCAAGCTCAACAAGAACATTGAAGAGAGACGAAGCTCCACACCTATAGTAAAGAGAGTTGAAGAGAAATGTTATAGGTTGCTGGAAAGGAAGAACATTTCATAAATTGAGAAGACTCAAGAAAAATATTACAGAAGAGATGGATATCCAAAAAGACCTTATACTTCTAGGTATCAAAGAATCTTCAATAATTGTGAAGGAAAAAATAGAATAGAAGATCAACTAAAGCATGAATTTATAAGGACTACATCAAAAATATGATCATTCACTCCCAGGAATCAAAGTTTTTGTTCTGGTTATTTTTTTACTTGGAATAAATTTTGACATAAAGTTGTATATTGCAGAGCATATGGAAGAAATGTTCAAGAAAGAAATGTTTATGTGCCTCCCTACAATATTGATTGTTATAAATGGCACAACTATGGACACATATCTCATGATTGTAGAAGAATGATGGAACCTTCCATGAAAGAAAAAAATAATATAAGGTACAAGAAAATTTGGAGAAGGAAAGAAAAACAAGAAGAATATGTGAATGAAGAACTCCCAAAGATAATACTCACATGATTTATAGAGTTTCAAGATCATGATGAATCTACAAGTAAAGAGGAAGATGTCATATTTCATAATGATGATCATGTAGCAGAGCATCCTTATATATTTTTTTAATCCATCCAGCTTGGAGACTCCCAATAATTTGAATATTGAAGAGGGGGAGTCTAAGTAGGAGCCATTAAAGATAGTAGAACTATCTTACAGGAAGTCTAAAGTGTTTGCAGAATTTGGAAAGAAAGATTTAGAATTACTTGATGTCATAAGTGCATAATATCTTGTGACAGATTAGTTAAGGAGAACTTTTCAGAAAACATCCCCATGAAGACTTGCATAGTTTGATTTGAAGAAAGAGTAGATTGGTGGACATATTTTATTCTACTTGAGGAGGAGGAATATGTAGTGATCAATTACAACAGATTTGAAGAATCTCTCATAATATTAAAGTCCCAGATGGGTCAACATCATGTGTAGTTGAGTAGCAAAGTCATGGACAGTTTTGTGACATATGCAGAGATATGAATTCATGAGATATGTGTCATATATAGAAGACAATACTTGACATGAACCGGAGAATATACATAACACTGGATGAAAGAATGAGCTCAATAGTAATTGCATAAATACTTGTTGGGATTTTCATCTAGATGATTTTTTAGTAAAGCATATGAATTAGAGAAAAAGCATATTGATAGGAGGAACTAGCCAGTCACGGGAAGGAAATCCTTGAGAGGCACAACAAGACAAGGAAAAATTAGTGAATGAATATGTCATTTATTTCAACTCAGTGAAGACAAATCAAGCCATGCATACTTTAAGTCAAACATGAATACTTTTAATATAAGTCATTGGGTTACAATAATATGAAGTAAAAATGAAAAATGAGCACCAGAAGAGAGGAAAGAAAGCATATACAAGAATCCTCACATTGATCTACATGGCATATTGTAGAATAAGAGAGGGGAAGAGAAATTGTTAGAGGGAGTTACCCTTAATTTCAAAGTAAGAGAGAAATAAAAAAGTAGGAGAGAAAGATTAGAAGCATGAAGACATGGGGTGTGAGATTATTAAAATAAGGTATAATTTCAGAGGCAATTACCCTTTTCCATTGATGTCAAAGGGGCAGAGAAAAATTAGAGCACATGAATATAGGGGGAGTAATGGTAATATAGGGAGTATGAGTTTTTAGATCAATGCTAAAAGGGGATATTGTTGTAAATTTGGTTTCCATTGATGTCAACCCTATAAGAAGTCTAGAATCCCCATAATCCACTAGACGCAATGAGCGATGTCAACCCTAAAATAAGTATAGAATCCTATAGAAGTGATAGGTGTATTTGAATAAGTATCCAAAGTGGTCTCCTTATGGTGTAGCTTTAAGCATGGCCCTCATGGGAAGATGATTTGAATAAGTCTACAAAAATACCTAGAAATATGGCTATGTGATTAAGAAGCCCCAAAGGTGTGGTCATGAATCCTTAAGTTTATTGGAGAAAATGAGTATGAAGAACATTGTAATTGCATATAAAACCTCCATAAATTGATAGTCTGCATCATTGTGTTTCCAATGGTAGGTGGCATGCCATGTGTTTCCTCATGGTTGAGAAGTTATGTCCTCTTAAAGATCAAAGCCCCAAAGTATGGTCAAAGTGGTTACAAGTTGGCCCTAAAGTCAAGTAAAGGAAGTACTTGGAAAAATATAAATACACATAAATAACCTATTATTTTCATCATTCAATATTTCGATATCTTAGAATAATATTGGAAGCGAATTTCATAGGAAAGATGAAGTGAAGAAGGGTGAAATTCCAAGGGAAAATGGAGTCTTGTGATGATGTGTTATAAGGTATGTCTTTTAAATGTGATATTACCATTTTCACTATAAATATTTGGTAGGGAAACATGGAGGATGTTAGGAACACATATCAGGGTACATGTGGTACAAATTTTAACTTTTGAGTCATTGTGCTTTTGGAGATACACTTTGTGTAAGATAAGGTTTTCTACTAGTCCTATAACTAGTCTCAAACAGGTGTTCTAGGTAAAACAATCATAACTTCTTCATAAATTATCAAAATTTTGTGAGACCAATTGAGTTGGTAAGGGTATAGTTTGTAGTATTCTATGTGTGATTTTACGAATTAGATATCAAATATTGAGCATGTGGAATTTTGTACAAGACCGCTCTCCAAAATAGGACAAAATTAAGGAAGGTCTTCCATTGTTTCTATATCTTCGTTTTAGTGAAGAATCAAGGAGAGAAACTTGGAGAAATTTTAGAGAAGATTTCAATGAATATTAGATACAAGTTTTATACCTTTATTTATTACAGGTACAAAGTTATACTTGTTGCAAGTTAGAGTTTGTGATTAATCCATAAACTAGTCTCAAACATGTGTTCGAGATAAATTTAAGAAGTGATGTTGATATTTATATGTGAACCTGTGTGTACCCAATTTCTATGTGGACCTAATTTCTAAGTTGACCCAATTTTATGACTCTAAATTTGAGGAAGGTATGATGAGCATAGATCGTATGCACCAGGTTGTTACATGATTAGAGGTATGTCTTTATATGTGTTTTTTAGGGTTATATATTGATTTCATGGTATATGATTGAGGCATATTTGGGAGAGTATTTGACATATGGATAGAGACATATGTTGGTGATTTTGGGCATATTATTTTAGGTATATATTTGATACATGGTTTATGGTTTATCATGGATCTTATGGCACTTGTTTGAGGAATATCTTTGGCACATGGTTTGAGGAATAACTTGGTGATTGTTACAGAATTTTTCCCATGCAGAAAGGTGAAACCTCCCTTGGATTATAGACCCCTATATGAAGACAGAAACACTATAGGTGGACACTAACATTCCTCTAAATTCACTTTAGCCAAACAGAAAGAGAGAGGTTGAAGGGGTGTGATGCACCTTGATTCAAAGTTTTTCCTTGTTTCTTCCAATATGAGCTTGATCTCCAAACTCCCTCGTGCAACTTGATACCTGCAATGGGAAACAAAGAGAAACAACTATCTCCTAATCTAGTGGATTAGGTAAAGAAAATTGATCTACAAAGATTGAAGGGATAGTAGACAAGCACATGGAAGAATACACAAGCTTGAAGGATATAGTCCAAGTATATTCAAATAAGAACCCAAAGAGAATACTTACAAAACATGGATGATGTTGGAGCGTCTCCAAACTCTTCTCATACAACCCTTTCACAAATATACCAAGATCAAGGTTTGATACCTAAAAGCTTCCTCCTTTTCACCTTGGAAATCCCTTAATATATAGGCTTGAGAGAAAAAACTACCATGAGAAAATGAGGGATACGGTTGAGGATATGGCTCCTTGAAGAATTGATCAGATCCTAAAGTGAATCCCATCCATGAGGGTTGAAAAACAATAACCCAATTTGAAGGAGTTGGCCCATATATTAAGGTGGGGGAGATCTCCCTTTCTTTCAACAAGAATCATGCTCTCCCCTATTGATAGACAAGGTGCCACCCTAGAAATGTATCTCCCCTATAATGGTAGAGGGGGTTCCATGTGTGCACCCATAGTATGGAAAGGGGGTCACCACTCTTCATAAATGCTCAAAAAAGGGCCAAATTTTCCAAGGAAAAGTGTGTTTTGACCTAGAAATGATGGTTTTCCTCCTCCCATGTGACTTAGGTTTCATGAAAAAAAGTTATAATGGTTTCAAGGGGTGGTGACACATCACAAAGTAAATGTGACACTTGGGAACATGCATACCTTACTGAGGTGAGTACATCACTTTGTGACAGTTGAGACACTTACGGTGTGAAACAAAAATGTTACATTTTGATGTGTAACAGATGCACATTAAAGTGTGAGGTCAGAAGATAAATTTATGGAAAAAACACTTTAAAAATTATTCAATGCAAGGGTGTTGGAGTGGGAGAACCTGACAGAAGCCGCAAACAATCATCAAACAATATTAATATCTGTTCCATTTCCAAGGAAGGCATACCTATGCTTGGAATGTGACATGGCTCAAAGCACGACCACCGACCAATACATTGTAGATCCATGAGAATACTGACTAAGGATATGACCACCAAATATACAATGTGAATCCATACCTCCATGACATGAATTGATCCTAGTTATGAAAAATACACAGTGGATCTACGAGATGACAAAAAATAGCCAAAAACCAATACAATGTGGATCTATGTGATAGTAAATATATTATCATTCTTGAATGATCTCCATCGCAGCCTGGAAAAAACACATAACAGAGTGAGTTCCCAACCTAGGGTCTTCATCCCGATCCCAATGTGGTATGAATATAACCATGTGAATAGATGATTTGATGTCGAACATGATAGAAACCACTTGATTACCATCCATTGAGGTAAGTCGTTAACAGGTGCAAGGGAAATCACCAATTATGTCAATTAATCCCAAGGTACCCTAGTACATTCCAGTGAATGTGATTAAATGAGTTGAGTTTGAACATTCATGGAATCATCCGATCAGAGGTCAATCATGTAAAACTACTTTCAAAAGTGAGGAGGCATGCCATTGAAGCATGTAGGTCCCAAGGTACTAATTGGTTTCTAAGTCTAATTCTTGTATAATGTGCTAAAGTCAACAGGAATAGACTCATTGAAGGAGGGAATTGATGTATCCCACATCATAGACACAAAATTTAAACATGAAAGTGATGTAATATGGTGGATCGAATGAGTATGGATTGACATAGGAAATGGAAATTGGTAGTACTACAGATGAATGGTTTGAAGTGAAACTTCCCTTGAACATGATCAGGCACGACATTTGACTTGGTATCGTTGACTCAATGAGTACCAAGAGAGTAATGTGATGGAAATAAGATCAATTTTAAACTGGGATGAAAAAGTATAATGACACATGGAATTTTTATGACTTAGAGGCAAGCGTATTACCCAACTATAATATGAGACACAAACAAGTGCCATGTTCAATGGTGACAACAACTGCCATAAAGGATTCCAAAACATTGACCCACTTCCTTCAATTTCCCCCCCATCCAGATAGATGAGTAACTATTTATTTTTTAATGGGAGTGAGGAGGATAATGTATGCTTGTTATAGCTCATCCTTCGGATGAGTCCCTCACCATATGTTTAATGTACCTAAAGAAGGAGGGGTTCGGTCCCATGTGGGTCCTGGAGATTGGACTCACATAGGTCCTTCGATGCATAGTTTTATGATCCCAAAGAAGGTAAAATCAATGGTTTTTCATGTTTAGAGATTCTGGAAAGAACTTAAAGATGACTCCAAGAGTGATTTTTTCGTAAATTTAGTCTCCCAAGACCGAAAAAAGTGTAAAAAAATATAGGGGAAAACTCTTATAATAATGCTTGAATAGAGTGTTCATTTTTGTAATTAGTCTTGTGAGGTTGAAAAAGAGATAAAATACCACTCAAAAGACACCCTTTCAAACCTTTCAAAGAGTGTGAAAGGAGGTAATATCAATCGACAATATTTTCATGTTTACAAAATCTGAAAAGAGCTTAAAGGAAACTCCAAAGAGTTCCTTTTCATATAGCTTGTACAAGTCTAAAAAAGAGATAAATGTGTACTCAGTACTTTCTTCTCATGTTTTAATGAGCACAGGAAAGAACAAATATTGAGCTCAATAACCTATTCTCATGTTTTTATGAGCATGAGAAAGAAAAAATACTAAGCTCGTTCTAGAAAAGACTACTACGTTATGATGGGAATGATGCTCAAATGAGGATCACTCCTAGTAGCATGTTTCTATAGAGGTAGTTTTCCCCAAACTTGCATGCTAGAAACTAGCGGTTTCGCTCCAGCATGATGTCAAGAGGCTGGACACCTACCCCCAAACGTCATTTCCTTTGGAGACACTTCTTCTTTCCTCATTTAGTTGTTTGGTTACTAATGGGAAAAGTTTCACTAGGTGGAGGAAAAGAGGGTTCAAGTACTCGATTCAGAGTGATACTTGATTCGGATGGAGGTGGGTATGTTTAGTTGTTTAATGAGCTTCACATAGATGATGAACTATGCTCATCAAGACCAAGAAATACCAAAGGATCAAATAATTCTAAGGCTTATCACACCTTAGTTGAAATCATGTTTAACATGGAAACTTGTTCAATGGGAGGAGCAGGAAAATGAAAAATCTCCATGCGAAAGGAATCATTAAGAATACCTACACCTACACTCTCAAAACCATTATGTTCTAGAAAAGGGACATTATTCGCTAAAACATTGTGGATATCTGGAGTTTTATACTCAAGTTGGTCAACAGTGATAGTTTTACCTTGATGGGGTAATTATAAGATACAAAACACAACATATGAGATGACGGTCATCGCATAGAACCAACTACAACCAAGTAACAAATTATAATCTAGGGACACATCTACCACTTTGATATTAACTGGAACTATCTTATCCTTCAACCTCACAGCGAAATATTGCAAGAGTCCATGACTTTGAAAACCACGTCCATCAAATGATTTCAAGGTGGTAGGGGAATAAGTTAGTGTAGGAAAACCAAGGGCTCTCTAAAGAGGCAAAGACATGACATAGGTAGAGGCCCCCTCATCCAAAATAGCGTGGTGGATGTTTTTTCCACCAACCAAAACTTGAATTTGAAATGTTAAGTGATGGGATACCCTCTCCTTAAAATAATCCATATTAAACATAATTGGGTTTGAATATTGGGGATCCATGGCTACAATGGCTGACAACGATGTTCTACGTTGAAGTGGACAATGTTGTAGAACTTTGAGGGATAACATAGCACAAGGTGATTGTGCCAAATCTTCAATGATGTTTTATTTTGGGGAAGCGTGGGAATTAGAATTAAACGTCACTTTTCTAATTACACTCTAAAGTGGGCACAACGTTGCGTAAGAAACCAGGTTATCAATCTAAAAAGGATTGGATGATGGAGGGGGAGTGGAACTAGAGGTTTGATCGACAACCTTTCCTTTAGGCTAATCACCTGGAGGAGTGTCATAGGTATTTTTTCGGTTCATGACATTAATTGTCTTAAACACGTACACCTTATAGGTTCTTGTGGAAGAACCCCCATGGTGGAAATGACTTGCGTTTCCCCCTTGCTAGGGGGGAAGGATTTTACACAACCAGATGTTTTTGCTGAACTGGTTGGGAGGTACCCTTCATATATTTAGCGATAGCCTAATGATGAGGAAAATATTTCATGTAGTGTTATTCCTCACAAATCATACAAGGATATTTAGGCTTCCTTGTCGGTTGAGTATCAACAGACTTAGGATCATCCTGCTCATTAGAAGGTTTCTTTAATTTACCCTTGTTTTTCTTAATACCTCCTGGTTTCTGAGATGAAGTGGATTGTACTGTATTCACCTCATAGGTTTGAGTAGGACAAGAATTAGTGTTGGCGTTTGTAACAGAACTGGGTTTCAGAGCAGGTCTTGATGGATGGTTCCACAGATGAGGAGCGTTAGGGATTAGGTCGTAAAGTGTGTCGGACTGGGAGTAAACCAAATCCAAATACTGCACATGGATGATAGACTAATCCTCAGTAACCATATATCCCATAGAAACATCATGGGAAATGGGAGATAAGAGAGAATTTGTAAACCAATCTGGAAGGAGTTGGTTCAGAATTGGAGACTTAATCAACCATCTCCGCTACCTCCACTCATGAATATGATCGGATATGTGGGTGGAAAAGGATTTCGGGAGTGAGGTAAAAATATATGTTCCATTATCATACCATATATGAAACTAAAAAAGACGTCAGGAAAGCCACGATAATAGAATTAAAGTTGGAAAAGGAGTTACACAACAGTTCAATATACCATTTCATTGTTGCACCTATAAGTGTTCTCTAAAAAATTCTAGGACGAATGGAATCATCCATAAAATAGTTGGAAGAACACCATAAATAGAAATTCATAACATGATTGTTAGGATCTTCCCCGGGTTTTCTATCGAATTTCAAGATGTCAGATGGTAATTTGGCAGGGATGGCAGGTCAGAACGTGACATGCAGGATGGGATGTTTGTCAAATGTGACAGATCTGGAAGACCTAAAGTAGGAAAGAATG
>JZKD02S0179817.1:296722-330930 GCA_000966675.3 Picea glauca
CATGGATAGAGACATATGTCGGTGATTTTAGGCATATGATTTTAGGTATATATTTGATACATGGTTAATGGTTTATCATGGATGTTATGGAACTTTCTTGAGGCATATATTTGGCACATGGTTTGAGTTATATCTTGGTGATGTTGGGCATATGCTATGAGAGATTTTCTTGGTGATATTGGAATATGGTTTATGTGAATGAATATGGATTTTATGATGATGATGATGTATTTGTATAATTTAAATTTATAGTGATAGGTTGATTATCAATGACAATGACAGGTTGATTATCAGTGACAATGACATGTTAATTATCAGTGAAAGTTTCAGTGACAGGTTGAGTCTCCATTTATATTTCAGGGAGGAAGGAAGGGGTAAGGAAAGGGGTTTTTATCCTCCTTTTGGTTGGATCCAGAGAATATAGGGATTTGGAGCTTCCTTTAGTTTGGAGCCTCCTTCCAGTTGGAGTTGGAGAATCTAGGGAGTTGTATCTTCCTTCGGGTTGTAGCCTGTAAACTAGGGGTTAGTGCCTCCTTCTAGTTGGTGCTAAATAATTTTGGAATTTGGTGCTTCCTATGAATGTATTCCTCTAATATATAAGAAACCATTTCATGGTTTTCTCCCGTTTTGGTTTCCACGTAAAATTATTGTGTACTGTGATCTGTGGTTCTATGTTATGTATTTTTGAATGATATTGTTCATAATACTTTAAATGCAATCATAAGTGATAAATTGTTGATAAGTTGATGATTACATGTTCTGATTAAAAGTGGTAAAAAGTGTTCAATACAGATTCTCCCCCCCTCTTAGTATTGGTGCATATTCCAACAATTGGTTTCAGAGAAGGTCCTTCAAAAATAGTCTAACAACTAGAAGGTAGATCATGTTGTGCACTGATAATGGGACACCATTTTTTGATGGTAAGGACTATGACATATGGAGCCATAATATGAGGTTAATTTTGTAGGCATAAGGAATTGATGTTTGGAACTTAGTTCTTATAGGATACAACACTTCAAAGAAACCTATGAAGACTGTATCCAAGAAGGAATTAAAAAGGAACAACAAAATAATGATGGATGCTATCCTGGATGGATTATCTGATTCGGTAAAAATCAAAGTGGGACAATGTTCATCAACCAAAGAGCTTTGGGATAAGATACATAATCTCTAATTTAAAGAATCTCCTCTTATCACAGAGCTATAACATGTTGATCAAGATAAATAAGATTTTGATATAGAGCAAGAAGAAATAAGCTCATCATTTCAAATAGATTCAGAAGAACAAGGTGAAGTAGATCTTGAAGAAAAACTAATCAACGCCTTAAATGAGGTAAGAAGAGAAAGGAATGAAAACAAGTCTCTCAAGGAAGAATTGATCAAGCTAAAGGAGAGTTCTCATAATTTGAATGAAAAGTATGAAGAAGTCCAGTTGATTATTATAAATCTAAAGATCCAGTTGGACGAAGCCAAAGTGATTGAATAAATAATAAAAAATTAGAGGAAAAGTAGTATTTGGAAGTTGAAATAGTATTACTAAGAAATGAAGAAAATAAGAGAGAAGAAATTTTGACAAGTCATGTTAAGAAAAGATCTGAGCACTTTAACAAAATTGAAGAAGAATTTAGTCAACAAGAAAGAAGAATTGAGGAATAAATCATCTCCTTGAAAACTCAACTTGAAGAAGCAAAGAGAAAGGAAGAAGTGATGAAGTCCCAAATGATGAAGAAAGAAGAATCTTGTGAGAAGCTTGAATAAGAAGTTTTCAGACTAAGGGTTGAAATTTTCAAGCTCAACAAGAACATTGAAGAGAGACGAAGCTCCACACCTATAGTAAAGAGAGTTGAAGAGAAATGTTATAGGTTGCTGGAAAGGAAGAACATTTCATAAATTGAGAAGACTCAAGAAAAATATTACAGAAGAGATGGATATCCAAAAAGACCTTATACTTCTAGGTATCAAAGAATCTTCAATAATTGTGAAGGAAAAAATAGAATAGAAGATCAACTAAAGCATGAATTTATAAGGACTACATCAAAAATATGATCATTCACTCCCAGGAATCAAAGTTTTTGTTCTGGTTATTTTTTTACTTGGAATAAATTTTGACATAAAGTTGTATATTGCAGAGCATATGGAAGAAATGTTCAAGAAAGAAATGTTTATGTGCCTCCCTACAATATTGATTGTTATAAATGGCACAACTATGGACACATATCTCATGATTGTAGAAGAATGATGGAACCTTCCATGAAAGAAAAAAATAATATAAGGTACAAGAAAATTTGGAGAAGGAAAGAAAAACAAGAAGAATATGTGAATGAAGAACTCCCAAAGATAATACTCACATGATTTATAGAGTTTCAAGATCATGATGAATCTACAAGTAAAGAGGAAGATGTCATATTTCATAATGATGATCATGTAGCAGAGCATCCTTATATATTTTTTTAATCCATCCAGCTTGGAGACTCCCAATAATTTGAATATTGAAGAGGGGGAGTCTAAGTAGGAGCCATTAAAGATAGTAGAACTATCTTACAGGAAGTCTAAAGTGTTTGCAGAATTTGGAAAGAAAGATTTAGAATTACTTGATGTCATAAGTGCATAATATCTTGTGACAGATTAGTTAAGGAGAACTTTTCAGAAAACATCCCCATGAAGACTTGCATAGTTTGATTTGAAGAAAGAGTAGATTGGTGGACATATTTTATTCTACTTGAGGAGGAGGAATATGTAGTGATCAATTACAACAGATTTGAAGAATCTCTCATAATATTAAAGTCCCAGATGGGTCAACATCATGTGTAGTTGAGTAGCAAAGTCATGGACAGTTTTGTGACATATGCAGAGATATGAATTCATGAGATATGTGTCATATATAGAAGACAATACTTGACATGAACCGGAGAATATACATAACACTGGATGAAAGAATGAGCTCAATAGTAATTGCATAAATACTTGTTGGGATTTTCATCTAGATGATTTTTTAGTAAAGCATATGAATTAGAGAAAAAGCATATTGATAGGAGGAACTAGCCAGTCACGGGAAGGAAATCCTTGAGAGGCACAACAAGACAAGGAAAAATTAGTGAATGAATATGTCATTTATTTCAACTCAGTGAAGACAAATCAAGCCATGCATACTTTAAGTCAAACATGAATACTTTTAATATAAGTCATTGGGTTACAATAATATGAAGTAAAAATGAAAAATGAGCACCAGAAGAGAGGAAAGAAAGCATATACAAGAATCCTCACATTGATCTACATGGCATATTGTAGAATAAGAGAGGGGAAGAGAAATTGTTAGAGGGAGTTACCCTTAATTTCAAAGTAAGAGAGAAATAAAAAAGTAGGAGAGAAAGATTAGAAGCATGAAGACATGGGGTGTGAGATTATTAAAATAAGGTATAATTTCAGAGGCAATTACCCTTTTCCATTGATGTCAAAGGGGCAGAGAAAAATTAGAGCACATGAATATAGGGGGAGTAATGGTAATATAGGGAGTATGAGTTTTTAGATCAATGCTAAAAGGGGATATTGTTGTAAATTTGGTTTCCATTGATGTCAACCCTATAAGAAGTCTAGAATCCCCATAATCCACTAGACGCAATGAGCGATGTCAACCCTAAAATAAGTATAGAATCCTATAGAAGTGATAGGTGTATTTGAATAAGTATCCAAAGTGGTCTCCTTATGGTGTAGCTTTAAGCATGGCCCTCATGGGAAGATGATTTGAATAAGTCTACAAAAATACCTAGAAATATGGCTATGTGATTAAGAAGCCCCAAAGGTGTGGTCATGAATCCTTAAGTTTATTGGAGAAAATGAGTATGAAGAACATTGTAATTGCATATAAAACCTCCATAAATTGATAGTCTGCATCATTGTGTTTCCAATGGTAGGTGGCATGCCATGTGTTTCCTCATGGTTGAGAAGTTATGTCCTCTTAAAGATCAAAGCCCCAAAGTATGGTCAAAGTGGTTACAAGTTGGCCCTAAAGTCAAGTAAAGGAAGTACTTGGAAAAATATAAATACACATAAATAACCTATTATTTTCATCATTCAATATTTCGATATCTTAGAATAATATTGGAAGCGAATTTCATAGGAAAGATGAAGTGAAGAAGGGTGAAATTCCAAGGGAAAATGGAGTCTTGTGATGATGTGTTATAAGGTATGTCTTTTAAATGTGATATTACCATTTTCACTATAAATATTTGGTAGGGAAACATGGAGGATGTTAGGAACACATATCAGGGTACATGTGGTACAAATTTTAACTTTTGAGTCATTGTGCTTTTGGAGATACACTTTGTGTAAGATAAGGTTTTCTACTAGTCCTATAACTAGTCTCAAACAGGTGTTCTAGGTAAAACAATCATAACTTCTTCATAAATTATCAAAATTTTGTGAGACCAATTGAGTTGGTAAGGGTATAGTTTGTAGTATTCTATGTGTGATTTTACGAATTAGATATCAAATATTGAGCATGTGGAATTTTGTACAAGACCGCTCTCCAAAATAGGACAAAATTAAGGAAGGTCTTCCATTGTTTCTATATCTTCGTTTTAGTGAAGAATCAAGGAGAGAAACTTGGAGAAATTTTAGAGAAGATTTCAATGAATATTAGATACAAGTTTTATACCTTTATTTATTACAGGTACAAAGTTATACTTGTTGCAAGTTAGAGTTTGTGATTAATCCATAAACTAGTCTCAAACATGTGTTCGAGATAAATTTAAGAAGTGATGTTGATATTTATATGTGAACCTGTGTGTACCCAATTTCTATGTGGACCTAATTTCTAAGTTGACCCAATTTTATGACTCTAAATTTGAGGAAGGTATGATGAGCATAGATCGTATGCACCAGGTTGTTACATGATTAGAGGTATGTCTTTATATGTGTTTTTTAGGGTTATATATTGATTTCATGGTATATGATTGAGGCATATTTGGGAGAGTATTTGACATATGGATAGAGACATATGTTGGTGATTTTGGGCATATTATTTTAGGTATATATTTGATACATGGTTTATGGTTTATCATGGATCTTATGGCACTTGTTTGAGGAATATCTTTGGCACATGGTTTGAGGAATAACTTGGTGATTGTTACAGAATTTTTCCCATGCAGAAAGGTGAAACCTCCCTTGGATTATAGACCCCTATATGAAGACAGAAACACTATAGGTGGACACTAACATTCCTCTAAATTCACTTTAGCCAAACAGAAAGAGAGAGGTTGAAGGGGTGTGATGCACCTTGATTCAAAGTTTTTCCTTGTTTCTTCCAATATGAGCTTGATCTCCAAACTCCCTCGTGCAACTTGATACCTGCAATGGGAAACAAAGAGAAACAACTATCTCCTAATCTAGTGGATTAGGTAAAGAAAATTGATCTACAAAGATTGAAGGGATAGTAGACAAGCACATGGAAGAATACACAAGCTTGAAGGATATAGTCCAAGTATATTCAAATAAGAACCCAAAGAGAATACTTACAAAACATGGATGATGTTGGAGCGTCTCCAAACTCTTCTCATACAACCCTTTCACAAATATACCAAGATCAAGGTTTGATACCTAAAAGCTTCCTCCTTTTCACCTTGGAAATCCCTTAATATATAGGCTTGAGAGAAAAAACTACCATGAGAAAATGAGGGATACGGTTGAGGATATGGCTCCTTGAAGAATTGATCAGATCCTAAAGTGAATCCCATCCATGAGGGTTGAAAAACAATAACCCAATTTGAAGGAGTTGGCCCATATATTAAGGTGGGGGAGATCTCCCTTTCTTTCAACAAGAATCATGCTCTCCCCTATTGATAGACAAGGTGCCACCCTAGAAATGTATCTCCCCTATAATGGTAGAGGGGGTTCCATGTGTGCACCCATAGTATGGAAAGGGGGTCACCACTCTTCATAAATGCTCAAAAAAGGGCCAAATTTTCCAAGGAAAAGTGTGTTTTGACCTAGAAATGATGGTTTTCCTCCTCCCATGTGACTTAGGTTTCATGAAAAAAAGTTATAATGGTTTCAAGGGGTGGTGACACATCACAAAGTAAATGTGACACTTGGGAACATGCATACCTTACTGAGGTGAGTACATCACTTTGTGACAGTTGAGACACTTACGGTGTGAAACAAAAATGTTACATTTTGATGTGTAACAGATGCACATTAAAGTGTGAGGTCAGAAGATAAATTTATGGAAAAAACACTTTAAAAATTATTCAATGCAAGGGTGTTGGAGTGGGAGAACCTGACAGAAGCCGCAAACAATCATCAAACAATATTAATATCTGTTCCATTTCCAAGGAAGGCATACCTATGCTTGGAATGTGACATGGCTCAAAGCACGACCACCGACCAATACATTGTAGATCCATGAGAATACTGACTAAGGATATGACCACCAAATATACAATGTGAATCCATACCTCCATGACATGAATTGATCCTAGTTATGAAAAATACACAGTGGATCTACGAGATGACAAAAAATAGCCAAAAACCAATACAATGTGGATCTATGTGATAGTAAATATATTATCATTCTTGAATGATCTCCATCGCAGCCTGGAAAAAACACATAACAGAGTGAGTTCCCAACCTAGGGTCTTCATCCCGATCCCAATGTGGTATGAATATAACCATGTGAATAGATGATTTGATGTCGAACATGATAGAAACCACTTGATTACCATCCATTGAGGTAAGTCGTTAACAGGTGCAAGGGAAATCACCAATTATGTCAATTAATCCCAAGGTACCCTAGTACATTCCAGTGAATGTGATTAAATGAGTTGAGTTTGAACATTCATGGAATCATCCGATCAGAGGTCAATCATGTAAAACTACTTTCAAAAGTGAGGAGGCATGCCATTGAAGCATGTAGGTCCCAAGGTACTAATTGGTTTCTAAGTCTAATTCTTGTATAATGTGCTAAAGTCAACAGGAATAGACTCATTGAAGGAGGGAATTGATGTATCCCACATCATAGACACAAAATTTAAACATGAAAGTGATGTAATATGGTGGATCGAATGAGTATGGATTGACATAGGAAATGGAAATTGGTAGTACTACAGATGAATGGTTTGAAGTGAAACTTCCCTTGAACATGATCAGGCACGACATTTGACTTGGTATCGTTGACTCAATGAGTACCAAGAGAGTAATGTGATGGAAATAAGATCAATTTTAAACTGGGATGAAAAAGTATAATGACACATGGAATTTTTATGACTTAGAGGCAAGCGTATTACCCAACTATAATATGAGACACAAACAAGTGCCATGTTCAATGGTGACAACAACTGCCATAAAGGATTCCAAAACATTGACCCACTTCCTTCAATTTCCCCCCCATCCAGATAGATGAGTAACTATTTATTTTTTAATGGGAGTGAGGAGGATAATGTATGCTTGTTATAGCTCATCCTTCGGATGAGTCCCTCACCATATGTTTAATGTACCTAAAGAAGGAGGGGTTCGGTCCCATGTGGGTCCTGGAGATTGGACTCACATAGGTCCTTCGATGCATAGTTTTATGATCCCAAAGAAGGTAAAATCAATGGTTTTTCATGTTTAGAGATTCTGGAAAGAACTTAAAGATGACTCCAAGAGTGATTTTTTCGTAAATTTAGTCTCCCAAGACCGAAAAAAGTGTAAAAAAATATAGGGGAAAACTCTTATAATAATGCTTGAATAGAGTGTTCATTTTTGTAATTAGTCTTGTGAGGTTGAAAAAGAGATAAAATACCACTCAAAAGACACCCTTTCAAACCTTTCAAAGAGTGTGAAAGGAGGTAATATCAATCGACAATATTTTCATGTTTACAAAATCTGAAAAGAGCTTAAAGGAAACTCCAAAGAGTTCCTTTTCATATAGCTTGTACAAGTCTAAAAAAGAGATAAATGTGTACTCAGTACTTTCTTCTCATGTTTTAATGAGCACAGGAAAGAACAAATATTGAGCTCAATAACCTATTCTCATGTTTTTATGAGCATGAGAAAGAAAAAATACTAAGCTCGTTCTAGAAAAGACTACTACGTTATGATGGGAATGATGCTCAAATGAGGATCACTCCTAGTAGCATGTTTCTATAGAGGTAGTTTTCCCCAAACTTGCATGCTAGAAACTAGCGGTTTCGCTCCAGCATGATGTCAAGAGGCTGGACACCTACCCCCAAACGTCATTTCCTTTGGAGACACTTCTTCTTTCCTCATTTAGTTGTTTGGTTACTAATGGGAAAAGTTTCACTAGGTGGAGGAAAAGAGGGTTCAAGTACTCGATTCAGAGTGATACTTGATTCGGATGGAGGTGGGTATGTTTAGTTGTTTAATGAGCTTCACATAGATGATGAACTATGCTCATCAAGACCAAGAAATACCAAAGGATCAAATAATTCTAAGGCTTATCACACCTTAGTTGAAATCATGTTTAACATGGAAACTTGTTCAATGGGAGGAGCAGGAAAATGAAAAATCTCCATGCGAAAGGAATCATTAAGAATACCTACACCTACACTCTCAAAACCATTATGTTCTAGAAAAGGGACATTATTCGCTAAAACATTGTGGATATCTGGAGTTTTATACTCAAGTTGGTCAACAGTGATAGTTTTACCTTGATGGGGTAATTATAAGATACAAAACACAACATATGAGATGACGGTCATCGCATAGAACCAACTACAACCAAGTAACAAATTATAATCTAGGGACACATCTACCACTTTGATATTAACTGGAACTATCTTATCCTTCAACCTCACAGCGAAATATTGCAAGAGTCCATGACTTTGAAAACCACGTCCATCAAATGATTTCAAGGTGGTAGGGGAATAAGTTAGTGTAGGAAAACCAAGGGCTCTCTAAAGAGGCAAAGACATGACATAGGTAGAGGCCCCCTCATCCAAAATAGCGTGGTGGATGTTTTTTCCACCAACCAAAACTTGAATTTGAAATGTTAAGTGATGGGATACCCTCTCCTTAAAATAATCCATATTAAACATAATTGGGTTTGAATATTGGGGATCCATGGCTACAATGGCTGACAACGATGTTCTACGTTGAAGTGGACAATGTTGTAGAACTTTGAGGGATAACATAGCACAAGGTGATTGTGCCAAATCTTCAATGATGTTTTATTTTGGGGAAGCGTGGGAATTAGAATTAAACGTCACTTTTCTAATTACACTCTAAAGTGGGCACAACGTTGCGTAAGAAACCAGGTTATCAATCTAAAAAGGATTGGATGATGGAGGGGGAGTGGAACTAGAGGTTTGATCGACAACCTTTCCTTTAGGCTAATCACCTGGAGGAGTGTCATAGGTATTTTTTCGGTTCATGACATTAATTGTCTTAAACACGTACACCTTATAGGTTCTTGTGGAAGAACCCCCATGGTGGAAATGACTTGCGTTTCCCCCTTGCTAGGGGGGAAGGATTTTACACAACCAGATGTTTTTGCTGAACTGGTTGGGAGGTACCCTTCATATATTTAGCGATAGCCTAATGATGAGGAAAATATTTCATGTAGTGTTATTCCTCACAAATCATACAAGGATATTTAGGCTTCCTTGTCGGTTGAGTATCAACAGACTTAGGATCATCCTGCTCATTAGAAGGTTTCTTTAATTTACCCTTGTTTTTCTTAATACCTCCTGGTTTCTGAGATGAAGTGGATTGGACTGTATTCACCTCATAGGTTTGAGTAGGACAAGAATTAGTGTTGGCATTTGTAACAGAACTGGGTTTCAGAGCAGGTCTTGATGGATGGTTCCACAGATGAGGAGCGTTAGGGATTAGGTCGTAAAGTGTGTCGGACTGGGAGTAAACCAAGTCCAAATACTGCACATGGATGATAGACTAATCCTCAGTAACCATATATCCCATAGAAACATCATGGGAAATGGGAGATAAGAGAGAATTTGTAAACCAATATGGAAGGAGTTGGTTCAGAATTGGAGACTTAATCAACCGTCTCCGCTACCTCCACTCATGAATATGATCGGATATGTGGGTGGAAAAGGATTTCGGGAGTGAGGTAAAAATATATGTTCCATTATCGTACCATATATGAAACTAAAAAAGACGTCAGGAAAGCCACGATAATAGAATTAAAGTTGGAAAAGGAGTTACACAACAGTTCAATATACCATTTCACTGTTGCACCTATAAGTGTTCTCTAAAAAATTCTAGGACGAATGGAATCATCCATAAAATAGTTGGAAGAACACCATAAATAGAAATTCATAACATTATTGTTAGGATCTTCCCCGGGTTTTCTATCGAATTTCAAGATGTCAGATGGTAATTTGGTAGGGATGGCAGGTCAGAACGTGACATGCAGGATGGGATGTTTGTCAAATGTGACAGATCTGGAAGACCTAAAGTAGGAAAGAATGGTATTTTTTAGTTAGGTTGTTGATACTAGTGGTAACCATATATCATGGGAACACCATTAGGACCATATCCAGGTTGTGGTGATATGGAAAAGCTAGATGGTCCTCCCATGTAAGGTGACTTCCCAGGTTGTCCACCCATGTAAGGTGGTTGTCTTGTTTGTCCACCCATGTACTGTGATAGAGAGAATGGACCTCCTACATACTAAAATTGAATTGATGGTCCCCCAATTTGATTTGGTTGGCTTGATGTACCTTCCGTATATTGTGATCGAAGTGATTATTGCATCAGAACCATGGGGTTGACAGATTAATAAGGCATAGTTCCTTGTGAAGGAATGCCCGTTGGATTGGGTTGAGCCCACAAAGGATTCAAAACTCTCAGATATGGATTTCCAGGATATAATCCAATGGTTGTAGGGATAGAAGGACTTGGAGGAGCGACTTCCCCCAGGCTTGTTTATGTTGCCACCTTGTAGGTTCCCCCCCAATAAAAAATTTCCCTGCTACTAAAGGTTGCCCCCCAACTGAAATGGAGGATGATTATCTTGTGAAACCATGGTCGTGTGAATGATTTGGTTGCCGACCATTTGGCTGATGGAAGGACCAAGTAAGGCACTTGGTGTGTGCATGTGCAGAAATAATGAAGTAGGGATATGACCTGACTCATGTGAGAAGGGAGATGAATGTGCAAGTGGTTGAGTCAGGGTTACCTCGGTCAATGATGTTTCCAGTAAATTAGAATTACTAGTAGTATCAACTACGAGAGTTGTGGAAAATTATGAATTACCAAGTCCTTTAGGAAAACCAAAAATCGATGGGTTCATACCAAAACATGGTGTAGTGGTTGAACCGAGAGGTAAATAATAAGAATAATAGGCATCATAATATCTTGTATATGGTGGATCAATGAGTTGTAGGCTAACTAGATCATTAAAAAGAGGATTTTCATAATATGCAAGGCTTTCTACGAAGGTTGGGACCAGTTCTTCAATGTGTTGGCCACTTCCATGAGTAATGCTCCTAGTTTTAGAAGTACAATTTACGATTATTGCTTCATAAGAAAATTTATGTTAAGGTTCCTGAACGTCAGTTTCCATATAGTAAAATCTTTGATCCTAAGGTTGACTACAAAAATCAAAGAACTAAAAGCAATCAACCAAGCAACAATAGTCTCAAGGATCTTCCAAATATGGGATATCAAGACACCAATGAAGAAGTGAAAAGAAGTTACCCTAATCTCCACATAACAACCCTTCTCAGAGTAAGAAATCCTCACTTTTACAGGATCACCCTCCAAGGGTACTGAGAGTGTGATACAACATCTACCCCAGGTACCATGGGAATCCCCCCATAATCACCCATGTAGGTACCTAGGAAAGGCCACTAAGGATACCAACTCATATTTATTCTCTGGGCATGTAAAATTGACAATCGGGACCGAACTTATGGGTAGGATATCAAAGTCTGAAGCTATTCAAGAGAGATGAATACAAGTGGATTGGCAGACTCCAGAGGACCCCAAACTAATTCATATTTCACAAAGCACTGCAACCAAATGAAACTAGTGGTTTCTCAAGAACAACCCTCAATATATGATCTGTCTGATACAATTGGTTAATCTTTGGAATGGTAATATCCAATTCTCTCTCTCACATGACCTCATGTTTATCCCCTATGTGAGAGGGAGTTCCTAGCTTCGTTTATACGAAATTTGAATTTATACTCTCTTTAGTTATCTATAGTATTTTTAGTAGTCTTGGACAATTTACTCACTTTACCTAGTCCAAAGACCCTAATCCTATGCCATTGTTGGTGTGGTAAAACCAAAAAATGTTCTAGTTGATTTTATTAGCACATGGTTTATTTTAATGGATTTTAACTCAAAGGGTTCACAGAGTTGAAACTAATGATGTGAGAGGCTCGACTCCAAACATAATGAAAAAGAATGATATGCAATTCATTCTTTTCAATGAATTTTATGTATGGGAAGGATAAGATTTCTATTCTTCTTAACACAATCAAGCACTCAAAACAATGCATCTTTCAATTCTGGGATCAAGATGATTCTAAATTACAAATAAAATGTTTCTTAAAACCGAAATGCACATGCAAAACAATCTCTTTTTCCAAATTTTCCAAAACAAACTTCCTAATGAATGCAAAATTTATTTGTTTGATTATGTATGAAAGGAGATATGCAAACTTTTTTCTTCTTAACTTTAAGATGAAAGAGATCTATGTTTGATACAAAGATCTATGAGGAAAAAAATCAATCAAACAAAATGCACTCGAAGTGATGAGAACTGAAATACAACAAGTAGGGGATAATTTTTTCAATTAAGAACTCAAATATGAAAAAGAGAAAGGAGACAAACACTCATGCAAATCCTCAAACGATGAGCAACAAGAAACAAAAATCAAGCTGGGATGGGGTAAGAAAAAGAGTCATAATCATCAATAAAGGTGAGATGTTTCAATGAAGAAAATAAGGCTCAATACCAAGCAACCTTTTCAAACCATAGTTGATGAACAATCCTAAAAACCCAAGAAATATGAAATCTTTGTGAGGTGAATATCAGAAAAACTTAAAGGCAGCAAGAACCAAGGGATCATGTTAACCCTAGGGGATCACTACTAGGAGAAAATTTGTGAACTCAAGGGATAAACATAAATGAGTGATAAATGTAAAATTCTCAAGAAAACAAAGTCAAATATAGTCAAGGAATCTTTGTAAAAAAAACCTCTCAATATCATACTTAGAAAGAGCAAACAGAAAGGGGTCAAAAAGCCAAAACAAGGTGAGTGGCACTTTTGTTCTCAAAGAGACAGGGTGCCAGTTAGGGGAATGGATCTATGTAGGAGGCTCTAAGGGGGTTTCATTGACTAATGTTGCCCTCTGGAAGGCTGCTGGGGAGCGTGAGTGAGGTAATTGGCACCCTAGTATGAATGACAAAGGAGTGCCACCCTTATGAAAAGTTCAAAAAAATGCTCAAAAAGGTTAAAAGCTCAGAAAATCCAGTCAATGACTCTGTGATATATTTAGTGAAAAATAGGGAATGGGAAGTAGATTAGAATCAAGCAGCAAAAAATATGTAAAGGTAGGAAACTGATTCAGATGATCTAAGGAAATACTAGTAAAAGTCCTTCCCTAGTGGAGTCGCAAATTTCTATTACATAATGTTTCTCTTGCATATAGGTGAAACCTTCCTTGGATTATACACCCCTATACCAAGACATAAACACTACAGTTGTACAGTAACATTCCTTTGAATTCAGTTTAACCAATCAAAAACAAAGAGGGATAAGGGGTGTGATGCACCTTGTTTCGAAGTTTGTCCTCGTTGCTTCCAATCTGAGCTTGATCTCCAAACTCCATGGCTCAACTTGATACCTGCAATAGGAAGAAAAGAGAAACACAGATCTCCTACTCTAGTGGATTAGGTAAAGCAAATTCATCTACAAATATTGAAGGAACAATAGACAAGCACATGCTAGAATACACAAGCCAGAAGGAAATAGGCCAAGTATATTCAAATGAGAACCCAAAGAGAGTACTTAAAAACCATGGATGATGATGCAACATCTCTAATATTTCCTTGTCCAACACTTCCACAAATCTACCAAGATCAGAGGTTTGATACCTAAAATCTTCCTCCTTTTCACCTTGAGAATCCCTCAATATATAGGCTTGAGAGGCACAACTACCATGATAAAATGAGGGATATTCTTGAGGATATGGCTCCTTGAGGCTTGTATTATATCCTAAATTGAATCCCAAGCATGAGGGTTGAACACAACTAACCCAAACTGAAGGATTTGGCCCATAGATTAAGGCAAGGGAGATACCCCCTTTCTCTCAAAAAGAATGACACTCCCCCCTAGTGAGAGACAAGGTTCCACCCTATCAATGGAGCTCCCATATAGTGGTATAAGGGGAACAATTTGTACACCACCAATATGGAAATTGGGGAGCCACCCTTCATAAATTCTCAAGAAAGGGTCGAATTTTCTAAGGAAAAAGTGTGTTTTGACCTAGAAGTGATGGTTTTCCTCCTCCCATATGACTTAGGGGTCATGAAAAATATTCTTAATGGTTTCAAGGGGTGGATAAACCTCACAAAGTGAATGAGAAACTTGGGAATGTGCATATGACACTTACTGAGGTGCTTACTTCACTTTGTGACACTTTGCAACACTTGTGACACTTAGGGTGCAAAATGCAAATGTGACATTTTGATGTGTAACAATGATGTTGGAAATATGTTATGAGATATTTTCTTGGTGATATTGGAATATATTTTATGTGAATAGATTTAGTTTTTATAATGATGATGTATCAGTATCAGTGACAATTACAATGACAGTTTGATTATCATTGACAATGATAGGTTGATTATGAGTGACAATGACAGGTTGATTATCAGTGACAGTGACAGGTTAATTTTTAGTGAGAGTTTCAGTGATAGGTTGATTCTCCATTTATATTTCAGACAAGATGGAAGGGGAAAGGAAAGGAGGTTGTAGCCTCCTTCCGATTGGAGCCGGAGAATATAGGGAGTTGGAGATTCCTTAAAGTTGGAGCAATCAGGGGGTTGGAGCTTTGTTCTACTTGGAGCTCAATAATATAGGGAGTTGTAGATTCCTTAAGGTTGGAGCTGACAAACTAGGGGGTTGGAGCCTCCTTCTAGTTGGTGATGGAGAATTTTGGAAGTTGGTGCTTCTTATGAATGTATTCTTCTAATATAACAGAAAACATTTCATGGTTTTATCCCATTTGGGTTTCCATGTAAAATTCTTGTGTATTGTGAATATGTGGTTATATGTTATGCATTGTTGAATGGTATTGTTAATAATTTTTTGAATGAAATTGTAAGTCATGATTTTTTATAAGTTGAAAATTACATGTTTTGATTAAAAGTGGTTAAAAGTGCTCAATATTGATTCACCTGCCTCTCAATATTAGTGAATATTCCAACAATTGTTTTAGAGATGGTCATTCAGAAACAATCTAACCACTGGAAGGTAGATCACATAGTTCATTGATAATGGCACACCAATGTTTTATGGTCAGGCCTATGAGATGTGGAGCCATAGTATGAGAGTAGTTTTACAAGCACGTAGAATTGGTGTTTGACACTCATTTGTTACATGATACATCGCTTCAAAGAAACCTCTGAATACTCTAGACAAGAAGGAATAAAAAAGGAAAAACAAATAGAAATGAATGTTATCCTAGATGATTACCTCATTCGGTAAAAGTCAAAGTGGGACAATGTTCATTAAACAAAGAGCTTTGAGATAAGCTACACGATCTCTACTTTAAGAAATCTTATTTTATCACATAGTCAAAACATGTTGATCAAGATAAAGAAGATGTTGAGATATAACAAGAAGAAATGATCTCATCATGTTAGAAAGATTTAGAAGAATAAGAATAAGGTGACATAGATATTGAAGCATAACTAATCAACGCCTTAAATTAGGTAAAAAGAGAAAAGAAGAAAAACAAGTCTCTCAAGGAAGAATTGATCAAGCTAAAGGAGGGTTCTCATATTCCAAATGAAAACTCTAAACAAGTCCAACAAATTATCATAAATGTAAAGATCCAGTTGGAAGAAGCCAAAGTGATTGAAGAAACACTCAAAAATCAACTGGAATAAAATATGTATTTGGAAGCCAAAATAGTATCACTAAGAAAGGAAGGATAAAGAGAGAATAAATTTTGACAAGTCATCTTAAGGAAAGATCTGAGGACTTAATCAAAATTGAAGAAGAATTTAGTCAACAAGAAAGAAGACTTGAAGAAGAAATCATCTCCTTGAAAACTCAACTTGAAGAAACAAAGAGAAAGGAAGAAGTAATGAAGAGCCAGATGAGAATCTTGAAGAAGAAGTTCTCACATTAAGTGTTTAAGTTTTCAATATCAACAAGAATTTTGAAGAGAGATGAAGCTCCACACTACTAGTAAAGAAATTTGAAGAGAAATGTTACAATTTTTTGGAAAGAAAGAATAAAGAGAAGGATAAGAGTTATGTAGAAGTCATCATAGGCCCTATCAAGAAGGAAGAATGCAATCCCTCAAAGGATAACATTCCAAAAATGGAGAAGAATCAATAAGAAGAGTATAGAAGAGATGGATATCCAAGAATACCTTCTACTTATCGATATCAAAGAAGATTCAATCATTGTGAAGGAAGAGAAATAAGAGAATATTAGCTAATGGATGAATTAAGAAGGATTACATCACAAAGAATATCATTCATTCCAAGGTATAAATGTTTATTTTATGGTTATTGTTTTACTTATAATAACTTTAGACATAAAGTTGTAGATTGCAGAGCCTATGGAAGAAATGTTCAAGAAAGAAATGTTTATGTGGTCCCCTATAATATTGAATGTTACAAATGCCACAACTATGGACACATAGATCGTGATTGTAGAAGCTACGTGACTCTCAGTAATGTGAATATTGAAGAGGGGGAGTCTAAGCAATAGCCATTACAGATTGCATAACTATTGCTCGTGTAGTCTAAAGTGTTTGCAGAATTTGGGAAGGAAGCTTCATAATGGTTTGATGGTACAAGAGTATAATATCTCATGATAGATTGGTTAAGGAGTAGTTTTTGGAACACATCCCCATGTAGACTTGCCTATTTTTATTTCAACAAAGAACATACTAGTGGACAAATTTGATTTAGCTTGATGAGAAAGAATATGTAGTGATCAGTTGCAACAGATTAGAAGAATCTCTCAAAATAGTAAAGTGGCATATGGGTCAGCATTGTGTGTGGTTGAGTAGCAAAGTCATGGACAATTTTGTGACATATGGAGAGATATGAATTCATGAGATATGTGGTAGATGTAGAAGAAAATAATTGACATGAACCAGAGAATATACATGACAGTGGATAAAAGCATGATCCCAAGAGGAATTGCAGAAAGACTTTTTGCAATTTTCATCAAGAGGAATGTTTAGTAAAGCATATGGCTCAGAAAAGAAGCATACTAATAGGTGGAACAAACTAGTCACAACAAGGTAAGCCATGAGAGGCACAAAAAGAAAAGGAAAATTTATTGAATGAATATGTCATTGTTGTCAGCTCAGTGAAGACAAGTCAATCCATAAAGAATTGAAGTCAAACATGAATACTTTTAATATACTTCAGTGGATTACAATAATAGTAAGAACCAATGGAGAATGAGCACCAAAAGAGAGGAAAGAAAACATATACAAGAATCCCCACATTGATCTACATGACATCTTGCAGAACAACATAAGGGGAGAGAACTCATCAGAAGGAGTTACCCTTAATTTCAAAGGAAGAAAGAAACAACAAAAGAAGTAGAGAAAGATCAGAATCATGAAGACAACGGGAGTGATATTGTTAAAAGAAGGTATACTGTCATAGCGAATTACCCTTTGCAATTGATGTCAAAGGGGAAGAGAAAAATTAGAGTGCATGAAGACAAGGGGAAAAACGGTCAGAGAGGGAGTATGAGTGTTTCAATCATTGAAAAAGGGGGAGATTGTTCGAAACTTGATTTTCATTGATTTCAACCCTAGAAGAATTTCAAAATCCCTAGAATCCCTAGAAGTAATGGGTGATGTCAAACCCAGAAGAAGTCTAGAAGCCTCTATAAGTGATGGTTGTATTTGAATAAGCCTCCAAAGTGGTCCACTTATGGTGTATATTTAAGCATGTCCCTCATGGGAAGATGCTTTGAAGAAGTCTAAAGGAAGATCTGGAAATATGGCTAAGTGGTTAAGAATCCTTGAAGGTGTGGTCATGAAGCCCAAAGTTGATTGGAGAAAACATGTATAAAGGACATTGTAATTTCATACAAAAACTACATAGATTTATATTCCTCATCATGACATTTCCAATGGTTGGTGGCACACCATGTGGTTCCTCACGGTTGATAAGTTATGTCCTCTTAAATATGAAATCCTCGAAGTATGGTCAAAGAAGTTACAAGTTGGCCCTAAAGTCGAGTAAAGGAGGTACTTGTAAAAGTATAAATACACATCAAGAACCTCTAATTTTCATCATTCAATCTTTTGATCTCTTAGCACAATCTTGGTAGTGAATTTTAGAGGGAAGACGAAGTGAAGGAGGGAGAAATTCCAAAGGAAAATGAAGTCTTCTGATGATGTATTCTATGGTATTTTTTATAAAGGTAAACTTGCCATTTTCACTAACGTTTTTTGTACAATTAATCAAATAGAGAAATGCGGAGGATATTTATAATATGTATCAAGGTACCTATGGTACTAATTTCATCTTATGGCTCATTGTAATTTTTGAGATACACTTTGTGGAAGATAGCATATTTTACTAGTCTTGTAACTAGTCTCAAACACATGTTTCTGGTAAAACAGTCATAAATTCTTCATAGATGATCTAAATTATTTGAAAATAATTTCATTGGAAAGCATATAGTGTTTAGTATTTTTTGTGTGATTTTAAGAATTAGATATCAAGTATTGAGCGTGTGGCATGTTGTACAAGTTTTCTCTCCAGAAGAGACCAAAATTCAGGAAGTTCTACCATTTTTGTTATATATCATTTTTAGCAACAAATCAAGGAGAGAAACTTGGAGGAATTTTAGAGACCATATCAAAGAATATTGGTTATAAGTTTAAAACCTTTATTCATTACAATTTCGAAGTCATACTTGTTATAATTTTGAGTTTGTGACTAATCTAGATACTAGTCTCAAACATGCGTTCGAGATAAATTTAAGAAGTGATGTTGGGGTTTATATGTGGGCCCATGTGGACCTAGTTTCTATGTGGACCCAGTTTCTAAGTGAACCCAATTTTATGATGCTGAAGTTGAGAAAGGTATGATTATAAGAGATATATTGCACCAAGTTGTTACATGATTAAAGGTTTGTCTTTATATGTGTTTTCGAGGGTTATATCTTGATCTCATGGTATATTCTTGATGAATATATTGGAGTCTTTGACAAATGGATAGAGAAATATGTTGGTGATTTTTGGCATATGATTTGAGGTATATCTTTGACACATGGTTTATAGTTTATCATGGATTTTATAGTGCTTTCTCGAGGCTATCTTTGAACATGGTTTGAGGCATATCTTGGTGATGTTGGGCATATGTTATCAAATATTTTATTGGTGATATTGGAATGTGCTTTATGTGGATGGATCTAGTTTTGATGATGATAAAGTATCAGTACCAGTGACAATGACAGGTTGATTATTAGTGAAAGTGACATGTTTATTATCAGTGACAATGAAGGAGGAAGGAAGGAGAAAGGAAGGGGGGTTGTATCCTCCTTCTGATTGGAGCCAGAGAATACAAGGATTTGGAGATTCCTTCAAGTTGGATCGTATAAAGAAGGGGTTGGAGCCTCCTTACAGTTGGAGCTATAGAATCTAGGGAGTTGTAGCTTCCTTCAATTTGGATCCTGTAAACTAGGGGTTTGGTGCCTCCTTCCAGTTGGTGTTCGATAAATTTGGAAGTTGGTGCTTCCTATGAATTTATTCTTCTGATATATAATAAAGCATTCTATGGTTTTTTCCCATTTGGGTTTCCACTTAAACTTCCTATGTATTGTGTATTTGTGGTTATATGTTATGCATTGTTGAATGGTATTGTTAATAATATTTTGAATGCAATCATAAGTGATAAAATGTTGATAGATTGATGATTACCTATTCTGATTAAAACAGGTAAAAATTGCTCAATATTGATTCACCCCCCTCTTAGTATTGGTGAGTATTCCAAAAATTTGTTTTAGATTAGGTCCTTCAGAAACAGTCTAACCACTAGAAGGTAGATCATGGAGTGCACTGATAATGGAACAACAATGTTTGATGGTTAGGACTATGATATATAGATCCATAGGATGAGAGTATTTTTACAAGAATAGGGAATCGATGGTTGGCACTTAGTTGCTATAGGATATATTGGTTCAAAGAAACCTCCAAAGACTGCAGCCAAGAAGGAATTAAAAAGGAGCAACAAAAAAACAATGGATTATGTCTTTGATGGATTACCTGGTTCAGTAAAATTCAAAGTGGGATAGTGTTCATCATCCAAATATATTTGGGATAATTTACGTAATCTCTACTTTAAGGAATCTCCCCTTATCACGAAGAAAAAACATTTTGATCAAGATAAAGAAGATGATGAGATAGAACAAGAAGAAATAATCTTGTCACATTATATAGATTCAGAAGACGAATAAGAAGGTGAAGTAGATATTGAAGAAGAACTAATAAATTCCTTAAATGAGGTAAAAATAGAAAGGAAGAAAACAAAGTCCCTCAAGGAATAATTAATCAATCTATAGGAGGGTTCTCATAAGTCGAGAAAAAACTTTGAATATGTCCAACAAATTATTATAAATATAAAGATCCAGTTGGAAGCAGTCAAAGTGATTGAAGAAACACTCAAAAATTAGTTGGAAGAAAAAAAGTATTTGGAAGCTGAAGTAGTATCACTAATAAAAGAAGAAGAGAAGAGAGAAGAAATTTTGACAAGTCATCTTAAGGAAACATATGAGGACTTAAGAAAAATTGAAGAATAATTTAGCCTACAAGAAAGAATACTTCAAGAAGAAATCATCTCCTTTAAAACTCAACTTGAAGAAAAAAAGAGAAAGGAAGAAGTAATGAAGACCCATATGATGAATAAAGAAGAAAATTATGAGAAGGTTGAAGAAGAATTTGTCACATTAAATGTTGAAGTTATCAAACTCAACAAGAACATTAAAGCGAGAGGAAGCTCCACACAACCAGTAAGGAAAGCTGAAGAGAAATGTTATAGGTTGATGGAAAGGAAGAATGAAGAGAAGGCTAAGAGTTATGCAGAAGTCATTTGAGGCCCTACCAATAAGGAAAAATGAAATCCATAAAAGGAGAACATTCTAGAAATGGAGAAGACTCAAGAATAATTATATAGAAGAGATGGATATCCAAGATGACCTTCTACTTCTAGGTATCAAATAAGCTTCAATCATTGTGAAGGAAACAACATAAGAGAATATCAACGAACGCATGAATTCAAAACAGATACATCACAAAGAATATCATTCACTCCCAAGTATCAAAGTTTCTTTTCTAGTTATTTTTTTACTTGTAATATTTTTGGACATAAAGTTGTAGATTGCAGAGCGTATGGAAGAAATGTTCAGGCAATAAATGTTTATGTGGCCCCCTACAATATTGAATCTTACAAACTCCAAAACTATGGACACATAGATCATGATTGTATAAGCATGATGGAACCTTCCATGAAAGAAAACACTGATATTTGGTACGAGAAAATTTGGAGAAGGAAAGGAAAAAAAGAAGAACAAGTGAATGAATAACTCCCAAAGATCATACTCACATGATTTAGAGAGATGTGATATTGTGATGAATCTACAAGTAAAGAGGAAGATGTTAGGATTCATAATGATGATACTGTAACAGAGTATCATTATATATTGTTATAATCCATTCGGCTTGGAGACTCCCAGTAATGTGAATATTAGAGAGGGGGAGTCTAAGCAATAGCCATTATAGATTGGATAACCATATTTTAGGAAGTCTTAAGTTTTTGAAAAATTTGGGAAGAAAGATTCATAATGGCAAGTGTAGAATATTTGGTGACAGATTGGTTAAGGACCAAGTTTTGGAAGACATCCCCTTGTAGACTTGCAGATGTTTATTTGAAAAATTAGAATACTAATGGACATATTTGATTCAACTTGAGGAGAAAGAATATGCAGTGATCAGCTATAGTGGATTCAAAAAATATCTCAAAATAGTAAAGTGATAGATGAGTCTGCATCATGTGAATTTAAGTAGAATATTCATGGACAATTTTGTGACATATGGAGACAGATGAATTCATGAGATATGTGGAAGGTCTAGAAGACAATAATTGACATGAACCAAAGAATATACATGACAATAGATGAAAGAATGAGCTCAATAGGAATTGTAGAAATACCTATTGGCATTGTCATCAAGAGGAATGTTTAGTAAAAAATATGAATAAAAAAAGAAGCATTATGATAGTTGGAACCAACTAGTCATAGGAAGGAAATACATGAGAGGAAAAACAAGACAAGGTGAAATTATTGAATGATTATGTAATTGATGTTATCTCAGTGAAGGCAACTCACGCCATGAAGACTTGAAGTCAAAAATGAATGATTTTAATATACGTTAGTAGATTAAAATAACAGGAAGCACCAATGGACAATGAGCACTAGAAGAGAGGAAATCAAGAATATACAAGAAGCCCCAGATTGATCAACAAGACATCTTGTAGAAGATGATAGGGGGAGATAGATATTTAGAGGGAGTTACCCTTAATGTCAAATGAAGAGAGAAACAACAAAAGTAGGAGAGAAATATCATAATAATGAGGAAAGGGGGAGTGAGGTTGTTAAAAAAAGGTATATTGTCAGAGGGAATTACCCTTTTCCCTTGATGTCAAAGGGGGAGAGAAAAATCAAAGTGCATGAAGACATGGGGAGAAACAATCACAGAGGGAGTATGATTATTTCCATAAATTCAAAAGGTGGATATTGTTGGAAAGTTGGTTGTCATTGATGTAAACCCTAGAATAAGTCCAAAATCCATAGAATCCCCTGGAAGTAATGGGTGATGTCAAGTCTAGAAGAAGTCTAGAAGCCTATAGAAGTTATGGGTGTATTTGAAGAAGTCTCCAAAGTGGTTCCCTTGTGGTGTACTTTAAGCATGGAGCTCATGGGAAGATGATTTGAATAAATCTACAAGAAGCCCTGGAAATATGGCTAAGTGGTTAAGAAGCCCCAAAGGTGTAGTCATTAATATTGAAGTTGATTGGAGAAAATGAGTATGAAGGACATTATAATTTCTTAGGAATCCTCCATAGAATAATAATCCTAATCATGTCATTTACAATGGTAAGTGGCACACCATGTGGTTCCTCGTGATTGAGAAGTTATTTCCTCTTAAAGATGAAATCCCCAAAGTCAAGTAAAGGAAGTACTTGGAAAAGTATAAATACACATCAAGAACCTCTCATTTTAATAATTCAATATTTTAATCTCTTAGAAGAATATTTGAAACAAATTGAAGAGGCAATATGAAGTGAATAAGGGAGAAATTCCAATTGAAGATGAAGTCTTGTGATGATGTCTTCTAACGTATTTTTTTTAAAGGTCATCTTACCATTTTTGCTATAACGTTTTTTATAGAATTATTCATATAGTGAAAATTGGTGGTTGTCGAGAAGACATATCAAGGTACCTTAGGTAATAATTTCATATTATGGGTAATTGTACTTTTGTAGATACATTCTGTGGAAGGTAAGGTTTTTTACTATTCCTATAACTAGTCTCAAACATGTGTTCTAGGTAAAATAGTCATAATTTATTCATAGTTTATCCCTATTTTGTGAGACCAATTGAATTGGAAATTGTACAGTCTGTAGTATTATTTTTTTTATTTTAATAATAATATATCAAATAATGAGTGTGTGGCATGTTGTACAATCTCTCTCTTTAGAATAGGCCAAAATTTAAGAAGGTATTCCATTTTTTCTATATGTCATTTTTAGTGATAAATCAAGGAGAGAAACATGAAAGAATTTCAGAGAAGATATCAAATAAGACTGGGTACAATTTTCAAATATTTATTCATTACAGGTACGAAGTTATACTTGTTGGAAGCTAGGGTTTGTGACTAATCCATAAACTAGTCTCAAACAGGTGTGTGGGAAAAATTTAAGAAGTGATGTTGGGGTTTATATGTGGACCCATGTGGACCCAGTTTCTATGTGGATCCAATTTCTAATTGGACCCAATTTGATGATGCTAAAGTTGAGGAAGGTATTATGAGAAAATATCTTATGCACCAGGTTGTTACATGATTAAACATATGTCTTTAAATGTGTTTTTTAGGGTTATATCTTGATGTTATGGTATATGCTTGAGACATATCTTGGAAATTCTTTGACACATGGCTAGAGACATATGTTGGTGATTTTTGGCATATGATTTGGGATATATATTTGATACATGGATTATGGTTTTTCATGGATGTTATGGTACTTGCTTGAGGCACAACTTTGGCACATGGTTTGAGGCATATGTTTGTGTTATCGGGAATATGTTGTAAGAGATGTTCTTAGTGATATTGGCATATGGTTTATGTGAATGTATATTCTTTTGATGATGATGATATATTGGTATCAATGAGTTACAGTGATAGATTGATTATTAGTAATAGTGATAGGTTGATTATCAATGACAATTACAGATTGATTATCAGTGATAGTGAGAGTTTGATTATCAGTGACAGTTTCAATGATAGGTTGAGTCTCCATTTGTATTTTAGGGAGGAAGGAAGGGAAAAAGAAAGTGGGTTGTAGCATCCTTCTGATTGGAGTCGAAGAACACAATGAGTTGGAGCTTCCTTCAGGTTGTATCTTGTAAATTAGGGGGTTGGAGCCTCCTTCTAGTTGGTGTTGGAGAATACAAGGAATTGGAGGTTCCTTTAGGTTGGATCATGTAAATTAGGGGATTGGAGCCTCCTTCTAGTTGGAGCTGGAGAATCTAGTGAGTTGTATATTCCTTCAGGTTGGAGCCTATAAACTAGGGGGTTGGTGCCTCCTTCCAGTTGGTGTTGGAGAATTTTGGAGGTTGGTGCTTCATATGAATGTATTCTTCTGATATATAAGAAATATTTTTGTGGTTTTCTCCCATTTGTGTCTCCACGTAAAACTCTTCTTTACTGTGTATCTATGGTTATATGTTATGCATTGTTGAATGGTATTGTTCATATTATTTTCAATGCAATCATAAGTGATAAAGTGTTGATAAGTTGATGATTACATGTTCTGATTAAAAGTGGTAAAACATGCTCAATATCGATTCACTCTCCCCTCTCAGTATTCGTGAATATTCGAACATCTTTCATATTAGTATGTCAATTTGTTCTCTTCTTTACACCTCAATTACATGATGCTCATAACCTCTTAGTTACCTAAGACCCTCACATGACTAAAATTTCATTTTTAATTTCATTCCATAAAATTTAATAGGTGTTTTTAGACATGATGGAGATGAGCATTCTATTCACATGATTTTGGGTTATCCATTTTCAAGTTTAATCAATGAATGTTTTTTTCGAATGCCTCCCACCAAGCAAAATCCTAGTTTTCTTCTTCATTCAAGAAAATATAATTAGAATATTTAATCTTGTTTTTGAATTACTCCCCTAGCACTTATCCATGTATATAATTCCAACATAGTTGATGACTTGTCGACTCACAAACACTTTTAATTTTATCATGAGTTTCAACCCATAACCCAAAACCATTTACAAATGAACACAATATTGGTTTTGATGGCTTAAAAATAAACTATGCAATGGAATTTCATTCCATAATCTCTAAAATATGTGTTTGGGTATGACAAAGGGGAATTCTATCCACATGGTTTATAGTCATTCATTTCAAAATTTTACTATTAAATGCATTTTTCTAAAGCTTCAAAGTATGTAAAACCATAGTTTTGTTCCTTTTCCACAAAACACCATCAATGTTGTAAAGCTCATGTGAAACTAAAGCCTCCCATATTTTCTTCATATAGGGAATATAACACAGATTATGACTCACCAATAGATTAGCACATTTTTATTTTATCATGGGCTACAAGTTGCAACTTGAATCCATTCCAGGACACCAACAACATTGGTTCCAAGGGATTGTAAAATGCATCACGAATTAGATTGATTTATGTAAACTACGTAGGTGTGTTTCAGCATGGTGGAGGTGAAAATGTTATTTATTCACTTTCAATGAATCCATTTCCATGTTTAACCATCAAATGCGCTTTTATAATGCTTCCCATTATGAAAAACCCTAGTTTTCTTCTTCATTTGAGAAAAGCAAACACATTTATGGAAATGAATATTATGGGTGAATGATGCCCCTATTCCTACTCCATGTAGATGAGTACAACTGGAAAAATGACCCATTGACTTGTGGGCCCTTTTTCATTTTATAATGAGATGAAATTTAATTCCTAGAGTTGTCCTAGAGAAAAGGAAACAATGGTCCTAGGACATAACAAAAAAAAAACATCAAAATTTCATTCCCAATCTCCAATAAGTATGTTTAAGCATGGTGGTTGTGAGAAAACATGCCACGTGATTTTGTTAAATCCATTTAAATATTTTACCAACAAATGAATTATTTCAATGACTCACACTACACAAAACCCTATTTTTATTATTTGCTCGAGAAGACACCTTTAAGGTGGTGAATTTTGTGGGTGAATGATTCACCTAGTTATTTTGATTTAGAGGAGTCTCAAAAAACTGATTACTCATTAATCCATGGGCCCATTTTCATTTTATCATGAGTTGCAGTTTGAAACCCATAGTCATTTAGGGACAAAGGAAACATTGGTCCGAGTGGCATAAAACATAGACTGAGCATTGAAATTGTATTTGGTAGTAGTTGGTAGGTTTACATAGGAATAGAAAATGTTACAAACATTTTTCAAGTGATTTCATGGCATCGTTTTCCATCTTTGACCATCAAATTAATTTTTCAAAAGCCTCTTTAGGGAGATGAAGTTCGTGGGTGAATGATGTTAGTCCTACTTCATGTAGAAAATTCCAATCAAACCAATTAATTATTGATCTATGGGCCCATTTTTATTTTATCATGTGTTTCAACTCATGGCATGAATCTGTTTGGGGACAAGAGAAATGTTGGTTCCAAACAGATACAAAACATGTTGTGTATTATAGTTATATTCCTTAAGATTTAGTAGGTGTGTTGGGGAATGGTAGAGGTGATAAAATTGTCCATGGAAATTCAACAAATATATTTCCATTTTTGACTATCAAATGCATTTTTCTAATACCTCCCACTACACAAAACCCTAGTTTTGTTCTTCATTCCAAAAAACATTTATAGTGTGTTTAAGTTCATGGGTGAATGGCATCACTAAGACTTCTCCATTTAGATGAATCCAACAAAATCAATGAATCATTAATATATGTGATCATTATCATTTTATCACAACTTGTAACTCACAATATAGATCCATATAGGGACAAAAGTAAAATTGGTCTCAAGGGCATAAAAAATACATCATCTCTTGGAATTGCATTCCATAAGCTTCTATAGCTATTATTGGGCATGGTGGAGGTGAAAATGATGTACATGCACCATTGGGGGGTTTCAAAACATATTAAGCATCATAATTGTGCTATGCAATCTCTAGAATGTGTGTTTTTGCATGGAAGAGGTTAGAACATGATTTTTTCAATGAATAATTAGTCATAATCAAAACAACAAAGTGAGGCATGCCTTTATGAAATGGTTGAGTTGAGAAGCTTAATCATAGAACCTTGATGTTTCAATTTATTATTTTCTAATGTTTCATAAATGATATCGATGTCATTATTGTAGTTATTTCAGTTAATATTTAGACTCGTGAGATGTTTAATATTGTTTCGCTAATTGGTGTAAGCATGTGAAACATTCTTTCTAAAATATTGTTTTTCTGACTCTAATTTTCTTCATTTTTTTAAAACATGAGCACCAAACTATTACAAATCATCAAAATTATACTATTGTCTTAGAAATTAGACAACCCTAAAATCAACTACCATTGAATATAATGTTATGATGGTTCATGATATTCAAGTGCTTGTTCTATGCATGTGAAGCATTTTTTTCTAACTCTAGTTTCTTTGAATTTTAAAAATAGGAGCAATTAGCTATTGATGTTCTATTAGAGTCCTCTACTAACACAATAATTAGATATCATTATATCCAATTAGCATCATGATCATAGCTATGTTTTTTAAAAAATGGAATATGTGATCTTATATCTAATAGGAATGGTTTTTCATTGTTTATACGGAAATGGGCCCCACAATAATTTTTGCATGTATATATTGTCAAATCACATGATCTCTCTGTTTTCATGCAAAAAAGATAAAAAAAAATGGATTAAAACATAATTCATTTTCCTTTTCTCTATTCTTCACCAACAAGATTTCTAAACTGCTAGAGAAATGCTTCTCAATGGTGAGATTTGGTCTATGATTGCCAACCCTTTTTCCTTCAAACATCTCGGCCATGGGTATGTCACCTCTAACCTTCCTCATAATTCATGTTTAAGAGAGGATAAAACACTTAAGTTACCCTGTAAATGGATTAATTCCCCCCCTGTGAATTGTTTGAATCTATTGGAAATAAAAAGATGCAAAAAAAAGGTGGGGAGCAATAGTGATTTCCCCTCACACATCCAAAAACCCATGCTCGTGTACTTGAGTAATTTGGGGTTCAATTTTAGTTTTCTTAATAAATATTTTTTACACAATAACATTTAAATCTTACCTTTCAAAAATTCTACCTCCTCTTGGTGATGTTCTAAATGTCGAGAAAACCCTTGGCTCTCAAATGAAAATGAAAGGTCATCCCTTCCCTGACCTTCCTTGAACCTTTGCCTTAGACCATGGGGTCTTAACCTGGTGAACCTGTAACATAGCACCTACGTTCATGGAATAATAAAGAATACCCCTAATTTCACTAGATATTGATAAATACCTCCAAAACTTGTTTTTTTGAACGCCTTCCCAAGACATATTACTAATAAAAGAAACCCCTATTTTTACTAGATACCCTTTCTATACCTCTATTGAGTCATCAAATTTCCATCCTTTTTGTCATTATTTCACATCATTTTCGTTGAATTTTAATCATTTACCACTTCACGTAACCTTGTATCAAGTCCATTTTCATGCTTTATGTGAGATTAGGTTCAAGATATTTTCCAATGCATTTATTTTAGTATTTTAAGTGAATTTATGATTAAATATTAGAAAAATAACATGTTTTCACTTAACCTTGAAAGTTGGGTTAGTTTCATGATGCTTAGAGGTATATTTAAATACTCTGAAAATGCCAATTTTTACCACTTAGCCTCAAATTAGAATTTCCTCTTCAACCCTTGATGATTTGATGAGGATTTGAGAAGATCACTCAAAAATCTTAGAAGGAGAAGAATCATGGAAGATTTGTTATCAAATATTTTAGAAAGATTTGTGGGAATATTTTTAGAGATATTATTTGCTAATTATTATCAAATGGTTGTAACCACATGAAAGATATGTGGATCTTAATTTATTATTTTCTTATCATATTCTCAAAGCAAATTATGTATAAATAAGAGTGCCTCCTCAATTCTAAGGGGAGGAATCTTGGAGCATATGCCCAACTTATGATTGAGTGAATAAAACATCTTGAAAATTTCTTCCATATGGATTGTAAGTTTATAGTTTCATTATGTTTTATGATTTGATATAGTTTATGATGTTGTAGAGTAGTTTGCTACCTTGTTCTTGGGACAATTGAGCTCATTCAAAATGGATCATGGTAGTCTTTTCCTTTATGCAAGTATGGTGTGTTTAATGTTTGCATTTGATTTCATTTCTCTTTTTAATATCCATTCACTAGATTCTCTAGATACCAAACGGAGTATTGTTGTACAAAGGTTCAATTTGAACACAATCTTATTTACAACCATGGTGGATATAGAATAAGAAATATTTAATGATGGATGAAGGGTGGTGTGTTTCATTTTTTCACTGAATTTCATTTATCTTCATTAATATTACTTTAGATTTATGTTGTATAGATCATTGCAGAGGTTAGATCTTCCACTGAAGGCCATAGTTCATGAGTGAAATTCCACTTTTGAATCCCTTGAACACTTGAATATTAGAGTAGGTGAAATATTAGGACTGGTTCCCTTGGAGAAGCCTTGCTACTATTTGTACCAGTGTAGAAAGACACCCCAGTGATCACCATGTTTAATAGATTTCCTTTCTCTTGCATTTACATTGGTTTTTTGGTATAAGAGAGATCACTTACTGAGGTGCAGGGATATGCATTGAAAAAATTTGAGGTTTCATGAACTCTTTGATAATTCATTGTGAAATATGTCATCCTATAGTAAAGGGGCTCTGTGTTGGCCCCCCATTTATCACATATATCCTATATTTAAATTTTGAATGTTTTTTAGATACGATAGGATAGAATGTGATCCTGCATATATTTTCCTTTCATCTCTAAGTTTACAAACTCTTAGTTGAGAATTTAATGTTAATAAATTATACATGTAATTTGAATAAAACCCCCCCAAAACCTATAAAACCTCGATACCCACTACCCCCCCTCGAATACCTACAATATATCGACTCTATTTTTCACAATTAAAAAACCCCCTTTATGAACGAATGTGATAATATATTGGTCAGAAAGGTGAAGCCCCCATGTCTTAGAATAGCGTACAAATGGAAAAATACGATCTATATAGGCCTTGTTTCTCTGTCATGTCCTTGAAGCATGCGGGCCTTGACATTGAGGGGAGAAATGGGTGTAAAAATGAAAAGTTCATGGAACTAATGAGACCCATCATAGGAATATTTATACAAGTAAGCATGTGGGTAGACAAAGAGTAGAAACTACACAAGGTTTGATGCCTAGAACCTTCCTACAAGCTACCGCATCTCAACCATTGAAGATATGTCAAAAACACTACTGTATAGTCAATTTATTTTCAAGAAAGCAACTAGCACCTCGATAAAATGATGAGATCGTTCATTCCCAAATGTGTCACCATAATGTTCCTCATCTCAGAGATTTATTTTTGTTCTAAGTAAAAGGGTTGTATTTCATTCTTGTATTTATTTATCAATATCATGTGGACTAATGATAAAACTCATCTATTGTGATATAAGATATTTGGTGCAGGACTAATCATGTCTACTAAAAGAAAAGGAACCTAGACACTTGAAAATACTCTCGTGGAGGATATTTCTTCAAGTAGGGATGAGGAGGAGGTAACATTGACACGCTAAGACCAGTATAAAATGATATCATATGCTTCATCTATAAAGAAATCTCATTCAAGTGGTGATAATTCTACCAAATGTTTAAAAATTAGACTTTCCTGCAACTTCTAGAGAAGAATCCTTTTCTTGATGTATACTGAGATATCAAGAGATCTAAGTTATCTAAAGTTTCAATTCATGTAGAGTTTTTCTCTTTTGCATAGGCCATATCTTGGATAGTAAAGTACGACAACTTGGACAATATACATATAATCAATGCAAATGGCCAACTAGTTGCCTCTTTACAGGATTTAGTGATCACTTATTGCTACCATTTAGATGAAGGGGAAAAGGAATTAGATGAGGATTTGGTGAAATATTTTCCTCAAATTTATAGGGAACTATTGAATATTTTTTATAAACTAGGAAAACATTTCAAGACTAGGCCCTCTAATGAATATCCTACAAGTTAAGTTAGACTACCATATCAATATGAAGTTGTGATTCTATGTATACTTTATGGGGAACCAGATGCCAAAAAGTTCAAAATATTACAGGTTTCCCTCCTTTTTTATGTCACATCATTCATATCATATTTAAAATGGGAAGAAAATTTATCATCAACTCTAGAGAAACCACTCGCTACCACAAAGCACATCTCCCATGGAAAATTCCCCAGCTTCCACATGTCATCATATCTTCTCGAGATGATGTGTGTGGTTCATGCATATTTATGGATGGGTTGGGAATGGAAGTCGAGTGACCCCCCAATCCATATTTATTATAAATTTTCATGTTAACAAAAGCATCATTTTGAATATAAAAAAATTTGTGAAAATTTCTTACTTCCTCTATACCAACTCTAGTTATGTTCACATGTAGCATGTATGATAGATAAATATTATGCCATTGTACGAAGAGTAAGTTACTAGTATCTACTCAAGTATGGTGCATAAATTAGGGTCTATGGTGTCACTGAAGATTCCCTTCTTCTCCTAGAATCCATTCATGATAGTCTTTTTCCGTAGGAGATATCTTATTATATGGTAATACATGGAATAGGCACGACATTGTATAGAGACAAAAAAATAAATCTGGATGCCTCTCCCACTTTGGGTTGGTTCCTACTCATTCAATAATGTTAAGGAAGCTCAAGAAGAAGTGAACACATTGGCCTCTTTCTACTTTAGTGAAGAAACATTCTAAAGGAATGATCCTTTGAGGATTGCGAGTACCCACTGTAAAAATCATTAATATAGATGGAGTTACATATCATACTTCTAGGAAGAGGAATATATTTAGTGCAGAGTGAGAACCTACCATGACATGATTTTTCAGGAGAAGAGGAAACCACAAATTGTGAGGTATAATAAAATATGAGAAGAGGGCCAAATAATATCAAAAGAAGAGGAAAGAAGAGGAAAATCGATCAAAAAAAGAGGTAGAATAGAAAATAAAGGAGGAGGAGTCAGGAAAAATAACAGCAGAGAAAAGAAGGAAAGAAAAATAATAAAAGGAAAAGGAACAAGGAGAAGAGGATAAAAAGAGAAAATAAGTGGAAGTAGATGAAGAAATAGTAGAAGAACAAAACCAGAGAAAAGAGGAAGAAGTTGAATGTAAACAACAACAAGCAACAACAAAAACACCAACAACTAAAGCCGAAGAAAAAGAAATAGCATAAGAAAAATCATAATGAAATAAATAAGAAGAAGAGTAAAAAATAAATAAAGAGGAAGAATAAGTCCCTCACCCCATGGATATAGACATTCTGGGATCATCGATAGAAATTCCCCTCACTATAGAAAAATTCCCATTAGGAGAGTTGGGGATAGGATATTACACACCAACAAATTCTCAAAAGGTATCCAACCTAACCTCCTTTATATTTGACAAGGAGTAAGGAAATATCATGTCGTAGAAAACCAAAAATTTAGTAGTCACTGGAGTGTCTATGTTATCATTGATGATAGAGGAAAAGGTAACATAAAATATTCAAGATGACCCTTTATATTTATTTAGTTGGAATTTATTTCATGCAAGCATTAAATAATAAATTGAGGGACATGATGCATGAAATAGAGGAGTAGAAAGAAATAATAAGATCAATCGAAAAAGAATTACAATACTACAATAATGATCATACCAACATTTAGGAGTTCGAAATATGTGTTGAAGAGGTCAAAAAATAATTCCATGACCTCGAAAAAGACATTTATGTAGAAATGTAGAAATTATAAAGAAATTTTGTCGAAAACATGTCTCAACTCAATAAGTCTTAGAACAAGAATACGAGCAGGACTAAACAATATGAAGCAACATATATAAGAAAATATAGACACCCCGTGAGACTTTCCACATATGAAAAACTGGGAATCCAATCTCACTTACACTTACCTTGATGGTTGTCAACATGTCAGGGAGAAGCTTGTGAAGGAGTCAAAAAATTCACTTGCAATATCTTCCAAACTCCACAAATAAGTTATTATCCTAACCTTGAAAGGTAATATGCCTCTAATTGAAGATCTAGGCTAGCTGAAATCATGAGAACATGAAATAAAGGTAAATTGACAATAAAAACCCATCCAAAGTGATGGTCACCTTGATGAATGATCATCCTGTAAACCCCTCCAGAGGCTAGAATATGATCTAGTATTTCATGGTCAATCTAACCAAGGACATGAAGACTCTTTCCCATAATTGATTAGCTCATGAGGTCACCCCAGAGTCCCTGTTTTATTGCAAAATTATTTTTATTTCAAGATATCATGAATTCTGGGCTGCCAACACAAGTGGAAAAAATTGAAGAAAACACATATAATGAAATTTGAATTTCTCACTCTCATCATTCTTTTGTCTTTATGTAAATTAATAAAAAAATTGAAAAGAGGAAATGAAGAGTCTTTGATCTA
>JZKD02S0179817.1:343635-354137 GCA_000966675.3 Picea glauca
CTCCTGAATGCTCTAAAAATACAATGATACAATGAGGGTGTCTATATCCATTTTCCCTCTTGGACTCTAAAACTATCAAATCTAGAATTAAATTCCTATCTAACAACATTAACTATAATAAATGTCGTCTATCTACCTAAGGACGAGAGCTATCCGCTCAAGGTCCATTACAATATACAAAGTGCGCCTTCATAAATGGCTCATTTAAGATTTGCGCCTCAATCCCAAAGTATTTCAAAAAATGTGCTGGCTTGTCCAGCTGTCTCCCGCTCCACGTTGGCTCGCTTGATGTGCTGGCGATGCTCTTGCATCATACTCCTTGGCTTGAAAACTTTCATGGGCTCCTATCCATGAGCTCCTGAACGGTCTATCCATGCTTCTATATTTCTACTTCTGTCTCCCAGCTGGCATCTTCCACTGGGTGATTCTTCCACTTGACCAGATACTCATAGTATTCTTTTCTCCCGGTCTTCTTACCCACTCTCTTGTCCAGTATGCATTCCATCTGTGGTTTTTCTGCTACTGGCAATTGTTTCATCCACTGAATCACTGGTTCCTCAGTTCCAGTCGCTGCTTCTCCAACCCTGTATGGGTATAAATCTGCAATATTAAATATTAGAGATATTCCGATGCCATCCGACAACTCAATCTCATAAGAATTTTCTCTAAATTTTCTCAAGACCTTGCATGGTCCGATTTTCTTCATTTTCAACTTATTGTATGTTCCCCTTGGGAACCTTTCCTTCCTCAAATGTGCCACAACCAGATCACCAACCTCAAACTGAAGTTGTCTCTTCTGCTGGTCTGCTCTACGCTTTTACTCCTGATTTGAATCTATCAGCCGCTACTTCACCCTCCTTTGAAGTTCTTTCACTACCTCAACAAATTCTTCTGCACTAGCACTGCTAGTCGCAGTTTGTTCTGAATCCCTCAGTTCAGAAACTCCTCTCGGCTGCATCCCATATACAACCTGAAATGGACTTTTTCCTGTACTCCGATTCACTGAATTGTTGTATGCAAACTCTGCCTGTGGTAATATGCTATCCTAGTTGCTATGGTGCTCTGTCACCAAGCTTCTCAACAAGTCTCCCAGACTTTTGTTGACCACTTCTGTTTGTCCATCCATCTGAGGATGATAAGCAGAATTAAATGCCAAGTTAGTTCCCATCTTTTTCCATAAGTTCCTATAGAAATTCCCTATGAATTTAGTATCTCTGTCTGAAACTATGCTTTTCGGCAATCCATGAAGTCGAATGACCTCCTTGAAAAACAAATTTGTGATGTGAGTCGCATCGCTGGTCTTCTGGCATGGGATAAAATGTGCCATCTTTGAAAACCTGTCCACTACCACAAAGATGGAATCAAATCCTCTTTGCGTCCTCGGCAATCCCAATACAAAATCCATGCTTATCGCCTCCCATGGCTTCTCTGGTATGGGCAATGGCTGATCAAATCCTGCATTCTGCTTTCTTCCCTTTGAATGCTGGCAAACTCTACACCTATCAACGAATCTCTTGACATCTTCTCGCATTCCTAGCCAAAAATATAATTCGCTCAACTTCGCGAATGTCTTTTCGTGACCAAAGTGTCCTGCTAATCCACCACTGTGCTTCTCTTTCAACAGATTCTCCCTCATGGAGCAATTTGGAATACACAGTTGATTGCCTATGAACAACAATCCTTCCTAGATCTTGTAGTCTATCCAAGGGCTTCTATCTCTGAGAACTGGATTCTTAGCTGCTTCATACGCCTCTCCAAAATCTGCATCACTTGTGTACATGTCCCTGAGATTTTCAAAACCCAATGTTTTGACTCAGAATTCTTGCAGCAACAAACACTTCCTGCTCAAATCATCAGCCACTTTGTTAGCAGTACCCGAAATATGCTTAATCACAAACGTGAAACTCTGCATATACTCTACCCATTTTGCATGTTTCTGATTCAACTTCTCTTGTTGCGTCACAAACTGCAATGCATGATTATTACTGTACAATACAAATTCTTTCGGGATCAAGTAATGCCTCCACTTCTTCAATGCCTGTATGATAGCATAAAATTCTTTATCATACGTGGAGTACTTCAGTTTTTCCTCATCCAGCTTCTCACTGAAATATGCAACCGGTCTATCTTCCTAACTCAAGATCGCTCCTAAGGAAAATCCACTTGCATCACATTTCACTTGAAATTTCTTCTGGAAATCCGGCAACACCAACACTAGTTGTTCCGTAATTGTCCACTTCAGCAGATTGAAGCTCTTCTCAGCCTTTCTGTCCAATGAAAAGATTTATGTCGCTTCTTCACTGTATCCATCATTGCTCCACTAATCCCACTGAAATTCCTGATGAACTTTCGGTAGAAAATAGCCAAACCATGAAAACTTCTCACCTCGAAAACATTTCTCGGTGATGGCCAATTCTTGATCACTTCCACTTTATCCAGATCCATTCTCAACTCATTTTCCGAAATAACAAAACCCAAGTAAATGAGTTTTGTCTTCATAAATGAGCACTTCTTCATATTGATCAACAGCTTCTCCTGCTGTAGCTTCCTCATCACAATGGCCAAATGCTTGAAATGATTAGCCTTCGTCTTACTAAAAATCAGTATGTCATCCAGATATACGATGACAAATTTCCCTATGAACTCCCTCAGGACTTCATTCATCAACCTCATAAAGGTACTTGGTCCATTCGTCAAGCCAAACGGCATGACTAGCCATTCATACAGTCCTTCGTTTGTTTTGAAGGTTGTCTTCCACTCATCGCCTTCTCTCATGCGAATCTGATGATATCCACTCTTCAGGTCAATCTTTGAAAAAAAATTTGCCCCGCTCAGGCAATCCATCAGATCATCCATTCTCGACAATGGAAATCGGTACCTGATGGTTATTTTATTGATTTCCCTCTAGTCGGTACACATTCTCCATCCTCCATCTTTCTTTGGACTGAGTACTGTCGGAACAACACATGGGCTTAAACTTTCCCTGACTAATCCTTTGTCCAACAACTCCTGTACTTGCCTTTTAACCTCTTCATTTTCTTGCGGCATCAACCTGCACGCAACTTTATTCGGCAAACTATCTCCTGGTATGAGATCTATATGGTGACTTACACTTCTCATTGGTGGCAACGAATGAGGTAATTCATCCACCATGATGTCAACGAACTCTTCCAGCAGTTCCTGAATCTCATCTGGTAGATCATCCACTCTTGTGCTAGTCAGAACAATCCTCGGCTTTCTGACCACAAAGAACTGTGGATCTTCCTTCTTCTCCATCTCTGTAAGATGTTCCTTCCCACTCATGAGAAGTATTGTGTTGTTTACTTCTGGTTTCACCTCCTTATCCTTTATCAGAAGCAATCTGTGTGTCCTCCCATCCTTCTCTAGGGTATATGTGTTCATTCTCCCATCATGAACCACATTTCTGTCATATTTCCATGGTCTACCCAACAATAAATGACATACATCCATGGGAATAAAATCACAGAGTACTTTATCATTATATCCACCTATCTTGAATTCAACTAAACATTGTTTAGTGACACTCACCTGATGTCCCTTTTGTAGCCATGAAACTTTGTATGGACTCGGGTGATCAGTTGTCTCCAGTTCCAAATTCTCTACCATATTGGTTGAAACGAGATTATCCGTGCTACTGCTGTCAACAATAACCTTGCATACCTAGTCCTTGGTATTGCAAGCCGTTCTAAAGAGTTTGGTCCTTTGAGCTGAGTCCTCCACCTCTTTCCCGGGTCTTAAGAGAACTTTACGCATCATCAGCGACCTTCCACCTTCTGTGTCTTCAGTCTCAGCATCATGCCTCTGTGCTTCAGTGATGTGAGCTTCTCCTCCATCCTTCTTTTTCTCTGGACACTCAAATGACCTGTGCCCATTCTTCCCACATGTGAAACACGTGATTACTCCACCTCGGCCTCTTCCTCTACCTCTGGTACAAGGAAAAGTGTTTGTGTCAGCATAATCTCCCTTCTCCTTTGTATGCTACCCTCTCTGTTCAACGTGCTGGCACTGCTGCGAGCTTGCACCTCTCTCAACTTTACCCTGAGGTTTCTTCCATTCCTCCTTGGGCTTCTGTTATTTGTCTTGGACAATTGCTTTGCCTCTAGGCTGACTCCTGCCTCGCCCTCGCTGGCCTTGATTATGGCTCAGCTTCTCTTCAGCTTTCAGAGCCATCTGATAAGCATCCTCCACTGTTCGGATGGTTACCATCCTTAATTCATACTGAATGTCGTATCTCATACCATTCAGATATCTAGCAACCTTCTCATCATTGCTCTCCCGATGACCTGCTCTGATATTCAACCTGTAAAATTCTTCGGTATACTCCTTCACTGTCATTAACTTCTGTCTCAGGTTCTGCATCCTCCTGAATAGAGTAATTTGATATTCTCTTGGGATGAACTTCGCCTTCATCTTCGTGATCATCCGATCCCAACTCTTGATCTTCTGCTTTCCTTTGCAGCATCTTTCTGCTTGTATCTCATCCCACCATAATGCTGCATGTCCTTTCAAGCACGTAACAACATGCTCGACCTTCTTGTCCTCTTCGACATCTTCATAATCGAAGTAGGTGTCAAGAGCTCTAATCCAGTCTAGTAACTCTTCTGCATCCAGATTCCCCTCATAGACTGGAATATCCATTTTTGTTTTCGAACTCAACCGGGCGATAGCCTTAATTAATCGCTCATTGGCCNCTCCTGAATGCTCTAAAAATACAATGATACAATGAGGGTGTCTATATCCATTTTCCCTCTTGGACTCTAAAACTATCAAATCTAGAATTAAATTCCTATCTAACAACATTAACTATAATAAATGTCGTCTATCTACCTAAGGACGAGAGCTATCCGCTCAAGGTCCATTACAATATACAAAGTGCGCCTTCATAAATGGCTCATTTAAGATTTGCGCCTCAATCCCAAAGTATTTCAAAAAATGTGCTGGCTTGTCCAGCTGTCTCCCGCTCCACGTTGGCTCGCTTGATGTGCTGGCGATGCTCTTGCATCATACTCCTTGGCTTGAAAACTTTCATGGGCTCCTATCCATGAGCTCCTGAACGGTCTATCCATGCTTCTATATTTCTACTTCTGTCTCCCAGCTGGCATCTTCCACTGGGTGATTCTTCCACTTGACCAGATACTCATAGTATTCTTTTCTCCCGGTCTTCTTACCCACTCTCTTGTCCAGTATGCATTCCATCTGTGGTTTTTCTGCTACTGGCAATTGTTTCATCCACTGAATCACTGGTTCCTCAGTTCCAGTCGCTGCTTCTCCAACCCTGTATGGGTATAAATCTGCAATATTAAATATTAGAGATATTCCGATGCCATCCGACAACTCAATCTCATAAGAATTTTCTCTAAATTTTCTCAAGACCTTGCATGGTCCGATTTTCTTCATTTTCAACTTATTGTATGTTCCCCTTGGGAACCTTTCCTTCCTCAAATGTGCCACAACCAGATCACCAACCTCAAACTGAAGTTGTCTCTTCTGCTGGTCTGCTCTACGCTTTTACTCCTGATTTGAATCTATCAGCCGCTACTTCACCCTCCTTTGAAGTTCTTTCACTACCTCAACAAATTCTTCTGCACTAGCACTGCTAGTCGCAGTTTGTTCTGAATCCCTCAGTTCAGAAACTCCTCTCGGCTGCATCCCATATACAACCTGAAATGGACTTTTTCCTGTACTCCGATTCACTGAATTGTTGTATGCAAACTCTGCCTGTGGTAATATGCTATCCTAGTTGCTATGGTGCTCTGTCACCAAGCTTCTCAACAAGTCTCCCAGACTTTTGTTGACCACTTCTGTTTGTCCATCCATCTGAGGATGATAAGCAGAATTAAATGCCAAGTTAGTTCCCATCTTTTTCCATAAGTTCCTATAGAAATTCCCTATGAATTTAGTATCTCTGTCTGAAACTATGCTTTTCGGCAATCCATGAAGTCGAATGACCTCCTTGAAAAACAAATTTGTGATGTGAGTCGCATCGCTGGTCTTCTGGCATGGGATAAAATGTGCCATCTTTGAAAACCTGTCCACTACCACAAAGATGGAATCAAATCCTCTTTGCGTCCTCGGCAATCCCAATACAAAATCCATGCTTATCGCCTCCCATGGCTTCTCTGGTATGGGCAATGGCTGATCAAATCCTGCATTCTGCTTTCTTCCCTTTGAATGCTGGCAAACTCTACACCTATCAACGAATCTCTTGACATCTTCTCGCATTCCTAGCCAAAAATATAATTCGCTCAACTTCGCGAATGTCTTTTCGTGACCAAAGTGTCCTGCTAATCCACCACTGTGCTTCTCTTTCAACAGATTCTCCCTCATGGAGCAATTTGGAATACACAGTTGATTGCCTATGAACAACAATCCTTCCTAGATCTTGTAGTCTATCCAAGGGCTTCTATCTCTGAGAACTGGATTCTTAGCTGCTTCATACGCCTCTCCAAAATCTGCATCACTTGTGTACATGTCCCTGAGATTTTCAAAACCCAATGTTTTGACTCAGAATTCTTGCAGCAACAAACACTTCCTGCTCAAATCATCAGCCACTTTGTTAGCAGTACCCGAAATATGCTTAATCACAAACGTGAAACTCTGCATATACTCTACCCATTTTGCATGTTTCTGATTCAACTTCTCTTGTTGCGTCACAAACTGCAATGCATGATTATTACTGTACAATACAAATTCTTTCGGGATCAAGTAATGCCTCCACTTCTTCAATGCCTGTATGATAGCATAAAATTCTTTATCATACGTGGAGTACTTCAGTTTTTCCTCATCCAGCTTCTCACTGAAATATGCAACCGGTCTATCTTCCTAACTCAAGATCGCTCCTAAGGAAAATCCACTTGCATCACATTTCACTTGAAATTTCTTCTGGAAATCCGGCAACACCAACACTAGTTGTTCCGTAATTGTCCACTTCAGCAGATTGAAGCTCTTCTCAGCCTTTCTGTCCAATGAAAAGATTTATGTCGCTTCTTCACTGTATCCATCATTGCTCCACTAATCCCACTGAAATTCCTGATGAACTTTCGGTAGAAAATAGCCAAACCATGAAAACTTCTCACCTCGAAAACATTTCTCGGTGATGGCCAATTCTTGATCACTTCCACTTTATCCAGATCCATTCTCAACTCATTTTCCGAAATAACAAAACCCAAGTAAATGAGTTTTGTCTTCATAAATGAGCACTTCTTCATATTGATCAACAGCTTCTCCTGCTGTAGCTTCCTCATCACAATGGCCAAATGCTTGAAATGATTAGCCTTCGTCTTACTAAAAATCAGTATGTCATCCAGATATACGATGACAAATTTCCCTATGAACTCCCTCAGGACTTCATTCATCAACCTCATAAAGGTACTTGGTCCATTCGTCAAGCCAAACGGCATGACTAGCCATTCATACAGTCCTTCGTTTGTTTTGAAGGTTGTCTTCCACTCATCGCCTTCTCTCATGCGAATCTGATGATATCCACTCTTCAGGTCAATCTTTGAAAAAAAATTTGCCCCGCTCAGGCAATCCATCAGATCATCCATTCTCGACAATGGAAATTGGTACCTGATGGTTATTTTATTGATTGCCCTCGAGTCGGTACACATTCTCCATCCTCCATCTTTCTTTGGACTGAGTACTGTCGGAACAACACATGGGCTTAAACTTTCCCTGACTAATCCTTTGTCCAACAACTCTTGTACTTGCCTTTTAACCTCTTCATTTTCTTGCGGCGTCAACCTGTACGCAACTTTATTCGGCAAACTAGCTCCTGGTATGAGATCTATATGGTGACTTACACTTCTCATCGGTGGCAACGAATGAGGTAATTCATCCACCACGATGTCAACGAACTCTTCCAGCAGTTCCTGAATCTCATCTGGTAGATCATCCACTCTTGTGCTAGTCAGAACAATCCTCGGCTTTCTGACCACAAAGAACTGTGGATCTTCCTTGTTCTCCATCTCTGTAAGATGTTCCTTCCCACTCATGAGAAGTATTGTGTTGTTTACTTCTAGTTTCACCTCCTTATCCTTTATCAGAAGCAATCTGTGTGTCCTCCCATCCTTCTCTAGGGTATATGTGTTCATTCTCCCATCATGAACCACATTTCTATCATATTTCCATGGTCTACCCAACAATAAATGACATACATCCATGGGAATAACATCACAGAGTACTTTATCATTATATCCACCTATCTTGAATTCAACTAAACATTGTTTAGTGACACTCACATGATGTCCCTTTTGTAGCCATGAAACTTTGTATGGACTCGGGTGATCAGTTGTCTCCAGTTCCAAATTCTCTACCATATTGGTTGAAACGAGATTATCCGTGCTACTGCTGTCAACAATAACCTTGCATACCTAGTCCTTGGTATTGCAAGCCGTTCTAAAGAGTTTGGTCCTTTGAGCTGAGTCCTCCACCTCTTTCCCGGGTCTTAAGAGAACTTTACGCATCATCAGCGACCTTCCACCTTCTGTGTCTTCAGTCTCAGCATCATGCCTCTGTGCTTCAGTGATGTGAGCTTCTCCTCCATCCTTCTTTTTCTCTGGACACTCAAATGACCTGTGCCCATTCTTCCCACATGTGAAACACGTGATTACTCCACCTCGGCCTCTTCCTCTACCTCTGGTACAAGGAAAAGTGTTTGTGTCAGCATAATCTCCCTTCTCCTTTGTATGCTACCCTCTCTGTTCAACGTGCTGGCACTGCTGCGAGCTTGCACCTCTCTCAACTTTACCCTGAGGTTTCTTCCATTCCTCCTTGGGCTTCTGTTATTTGTCTTGGACAATTGCTTTGCCTCTAGGCTGACTCCTGCCTCGCCCTCGCTGGCCTTGATTATGGCTCAGCTTCTCTTCAGCTTTCAGAGCCATCTGATAAGCATCCTCCACTGTTCGGATGGTTACCATCCTTAATTCATACTGAATGTCGTATCTCATACCATTCAGATATCTAGCAACCTTCTCATCATTGCTCTCCCGATGACCTGCTCTGATATTCAACCTGTAAAATTCTTCGGTATACTCCTTCACTGTCATTAACTTCTGTCTCAGGTTCTGCATCCTCCTGAATAGAGTAATTTGATATTCTCTTGGGATGAACTTCGCCTTCATCTTCGTGATCATCCGATCCCAACTCTTGATCTTCTGCTTTCCTTTGCAGCATCTTTCTGCTTGTATCTCATCCCACCATAATGCTGCATGTCCTTTCAAGCACGTAACAACATGCTCGACCTTCTTGTCCTCTTCGACATCTTCATAATCGAAGTAGGTGTCAAGAGCTCTAATCCAGTCTAGTAACTCTTCTGCATCCAGATTCCCCTCATAGACTGGAATATCCATTTTTGTTTTCGAACTCAACCGGGCGATAGCCTTAATTAATCGCTCATTGGCCGCATCTTTGGCTTCCACTTCTTCTTGTTGTTTGGCTTCAACTTCGCCTTCAGAGTCACTTAGATCTCCAGAACTGGCTGTGCGTCTTTGCACTGTCTCCATCTCCTCGAGTCTTGCTCGGAGATCTCTCATATGCCTCTCCATTTCTGGATTTCCTGCCGGCCTACCTCTTCTTTGCACCTCCCTATCTTCTAGGTCAGGTGATTGTCTTTCTCTTCTGGGCGGCATAGTGAATTTATCCTCTTCTCTGCTACAGAAAGAAAAGATATATTCCCTCTCCGATACCACTTGATAGAGTCGACCGCACTCCTCAGAGCACATCCGCTCACACAGGATCTTCTCTTATTCCTTGGCCCGAATAACTCAATGGTTCTTCTATTTCCTTATCGGGAAATCTGCACCCCATAGGTTCTCTTCTACGCGACCTCCCTTTATTCACTTATCAGGAAATCAGAACTCGCGGCTTCGTAAGTTCTCGATTGATCGCTGGGCTCTCGAATCCCTGAGACCCGATGGTCAGTCAAATCGTCGACTTGTCCCCTGTTGGGACTTTTTCTCAATCGTGATTTCTCTACTCGCGATACCAAGCCCTCGGGTTTCTAACTCCCGATACCTGATGTGCCGAAACACCGATGCGTGCGTGAGTTGAGTTTTCAACAGTCCCTTATCTCGTCGGGACTTCGGACTTCACGGGATCGTGAATCCTAATACCCAATATTCGAAACTTCTCGCGGGAAGGTCCTGATGACTCCGTGCCACCTGTACTCCACTATCTCCAGCTGTGGCCCACATGACTCTCCCGTCGGGATATCGCGTTTCGCGACTTCACTGCTTCCCGTTGCCAAATCTTCGACACTTTTCTCACGAGATCCCGATAGGTGATCTCGCGAATAATACAATGGCCCTGGCCGACTTGTATCAACGCTCTGCCCCTCCTGAGCTTAGAAATTTTTGAACTTCCTCGTCGTAACCTCCTTGCACCTCTGCGAGATCCAACGGCCCACGAAATTTTTCGAAATCTCCTCGGAGGATTTCGACCGTCCCTTCTTCCTTTGCTAGTTCTGCGAAATGAACCAAGTA
>JZKD02S0179818.1:9322-22874 GCA_000966675.3 Picea glauca
GAACTCTATGATGATAAATTTGTCAAGCATGTTCTACAAAGATCTAACTTCTTCTAGTATTGTTTCCAATCTTAAATTGTGGCATCTTTGAGTTCTCCTAGACCAATTTATCATCATAGAGTTCTCGAAAACATTAGGTCCTTACACCCTTTTTCAATTGCAGAAATGAAAAGAAATTTAAGACTCATAATTTCAACATAGTTGTTTGTGCCTTCTTCCAACCCATTATCATTTTGAAAACGTGTGTTTCACTTAAAAACAATAAAGCCCCTCCCTCACAGAGAGAGTTTTGAGAGGCTCCATCAAAATAACCACAGGGATTGGATTTATCAATCACCTCTTCTTGTATCACTCAAATCCCCTCAAGTCCTTTCTCCCGGGAAAAAGGAGAGAATAGTGGTACTAATGGTTAAGAACATGTGTTTCCTCTTAAGAGGTTACAGGTTCAAATCCAGAGAGGGGTAGGGTATGTATACCTTCGTAGACTTTACCAGTCAAATCGCTGGGCAGAGGGGGGTCCCTTGTCCCACAAACAAGGAGGTCTCATACACCAAATTTGGTGTGTTGGCTTGGTCGTGACCTTAAAAATAGATTATTATTATTATTATTATTATATTAAATATTGTAATTATTATTTTAATATGAGCATGTTATTAATGTTTAAATATATTGAAATATAAATTAATTATCGGGTATTAATTATAGGATGTAACGACATTATCATTATAGGATGTAATGGCATTATAATTATAATTATTATTGTTATTGCTATTTATTATCTAATATTAAAAATATAAAAAATATAATTACATTTAAATTTAAATTTAAGGAGAAATTGTGGTGCCATAAAGAATTAAAAGATAAAAGAAAACTAAGATATTATAAGGAGGGGATCAACCCTAATGTAAAAAGTCAAAAATGTCTTTAAGGGTTAAAGATGAAAAATACTATCTCTAAAATGCCTTATGTAAAGTAAGATAAAATAGATTTCGTGTATTAACCATCATCATCATTATCATAATAAATAGTTATAATTAATATGATTAATAATATATATTAATTATCTTTCTGTATAGATAAAAATTGTTCAAATAATGTCGGTCGCATGGGTTTCCCTCTGCAGCTAGAGTTTACTCTAGCCGCCGCCTACTCCAGTCCTATATCATCGTAGCTCGCTTCAAAACCTTTGTTGTGTGCGGCCTGCATGGGATTCCATGTCATCCTTTGGTTGTGTATGGTTTGTTTGATGTTCTGCCATTTTTGCAGGGTTTGTTGGTCGGATCTCAAAGATGGGTGCTGAAATTCTAGATAATATTGAGGCATTTCGTTCTTTGGTTCAGTATTTGAACCCCAGGAACATAAATTCGCCTCATTCTAGTCGATTTTCCAAACGATATAAATATATTCCGCATCTGGAGTTCTCATCCCTGGAATCTTGTAGATTAGCTCTTTTTTCGGTGAACGTGCTCTTGTGGGAAAGTTTACTAGCTATGACCAAATCTGAAGGTTGTGGAATATTGGGTGTTGGAGCAAAGGTTCCCTAAGATCAAAGGTACAATAAGATCTTTTGTTGTGGGCATGGGTTATTTTATTTTTACATTTTTCAGCAAATTAGAGATGGATATAAAATTCCGCTCCGATCCCTATTTTATGGGTTCAAAGAGAATGTTTCTCTCCCCATGGACTTTAGATTTCAATCCAGAAGACGAAATCTCGACAACCCTGGTGTGGGTAAGGCTTCATTTTCTTCCTTTAATCTTTTGGGAAGAAAACTACTTTAGAACTATCGGGAATAAATTGGGAAAATACATATAGATCAAGCAAAGCCAAAAGGAAACTAGTATTCCTATGCAAGAATTTGTGTGGAAGTGGAATTGGAGAGGGGTTTGCCAGAGGAAGTGGAAATCAAAATTGATGATTGGAGTTTTCGACAAGCTCTTGACTAGGAGCACATTCCTTTCAAGTGCCACATTTGTCATGATCATGGGCACTTTGCCAAAAATTGCCCAAAGTTACAACAATCTTAGCCGCTCCATTCTGAGTTTAAAATGATCACAAGAAAACATAAGAATTCGTAGCACAAGGGATCACACCAGCCGTAATAGTCGAAAAAGTCTCAGTTTAAGGGGAGTTCGAAGAATAATCAATTTGGATCCCTTGAAAATCTAGGTGATCCAAAATATGTCAAAGAACAGGGGAAGGACTCGGGAAATCATCCATCCAATGGTTTTGATTGCCCTCCAGAGGAGCCAATAATCAACCCAAATGTAGACAAGGAGAAAGATGCTTCATCCGAAGAAGAAGGAGACGACGTTCGGAAAGTTAAGGAAAAAGATGGCGATGATAGTGAGGAGACTAAGGAAGAAGATAGTAAGGCCAACGAGGAGTCGGAAGAGGAAAAAGTGGAAGCCCCATAATCAAAAGTGGCAGTGAAATTTCCAAGTCAAGGGAATTTGGTTCCAAAAGTACAGTCCCACCCTAATTCTTCTAAATCCTTTCCTTTGTTGATGCTTTAAAAAAACTGCACCCAACCCCTCCCCCCTCTTACAAGGGGAAGGAAGTCTAAAAAGGAACATGTAACTCAATGAACATGAACGACCTATGACTCGATTCCATTCGAGCTTTTTAGTCCCACTTGGCAACCATGAGTATGCAGTGCAAATTTGTGGTTTTGCTTCTCTCATATGTAAAAATCTACACTTCGAAGGATAGTAGTATCTTTTTTGTAACAATTGTTGAGATTATGTGCCTACTAAGAACTAGTAAGGCCCTTTCGTTGTTGAAGGCCCTTTATTTGTTGAAGGCTCCACGACATTTTGAATTTTTGTATCTTCTTGTGTTTTTGCATCCACACAACTCTTTTATAATAATAAAAAATAATAGTTTCTGTTAAAAAATAATAATAATTTCTGTTAAAATAATAATAATAATAATACATATTAATTATTATTAGGAATATCTATGTGTGTTCACTTGTGAAAACATAACCTAAGTGGAGAGGAGAACACATCATTACACAACTACTCAATTTAGATCCGTGTGTCTACTTTATAATTTTTTATATTAATTAATTAAATATATTAATTTGTTTATATATATATATATATATATATATATATATATATATATATATAATATGAACTTAATTATAATTAAATGTAACTATTATGATTATAAAAATAGTTATAATTATTTAAATCAATCAAATAATTAGTATTTAGGTATATTAATAATTAAATACAAGTCAAATTTGGCTAACACATTGGATTTCGAGCTCCAAAACTAGTGCTAGTTGAGAGGAGACATTGGTGTGTCCTAGACATGGTGTGATCTTGTGATTTTGACTGCTTAGATGCCCTTGGATCTTGGTTTCTTATATCACAAGCTAATCCCATAGACATTTTTTGTTTTTATTCTTGCTTTAAATTCCACTACTTCAAAACACTGTACCCACTTATTCCTAGAGATTGAGTGAACTTATGTAATTTTTTCATATTTTCATAAATTTAACTAAAAACTAAGGTAAAATTGTGATGTGTAAAAAGTCAAATTAATAAAAGTTGATAGCTAATTTATTAACCGACAATATTTTTCCACAATATTAATATTTATAGTTAAAAGTTCATTTATGTCATCAATAAAAGATTTTTCTAAAAAATCTCCACTAACTACTTCAATTACAACTCCTAGAAATAGAAATTGAGATAAACTTATATAATTTTTTCATATTTTAACTCAAAAACTACAGTAAAATTGTGATGTGTGAAAAGTTAAATTAATAAAATTGAGAAAAACAATAATATTTTTCCACAATATTTATAGTTAAAAGTTCATTTATGTCATCAATAGAAGATCTTTGAAAAAAATCTCCACTCACTACTTCAATCACACAACTTCACACGATAGCATAAACTCTTTCTTGCTCCATCTTACAAATAGTTTTCCAATCATTTAACATTCCCATTTACCCATTAAAAAAAATTGCTAATTTTTAATTATATTAATTTTTTATAATTTTTTCCAATATTATGTCAACGAACTATTTTAAATAAAATTAATAAATTTAATTTAACTCATAAATTTAAATTTAAATTTAATAAAGATTAAACTAAATGGAAAAAAACTTCTCAAACTTTAAAATTATAGATTCCTTATCAAAACCTTAAAAATATATATGATGTATGGTTCCACCTACCCAACTTATCACATCAAAATTTCTCCGTCCGAGACCGGGCAAGTTGCAAGTATGTATGCAATTTTGTAGAATAAATTTGGCATTTGTATTGCCGGCCCTGGCCAACCACTATTTTCTTAGACACCATATCTGCCACGTTGCCCTTTTAGATTTAATTGCTGATAACCTCTGACACATTCAACTCTGAATTTCCGGGTCGCCAAATACCCCACGATCCTTCACGAGCCAGCAGCTGCACTGCGTTAAGTACAGGCGTGCCACAGAATCCACGTATTGGATTTCAGTTGGCCGGAGACGATGAAAGAGGTCCAGGTCGCGAGAACGAGTCTCTGGAAGTGATTATTTTCTTTCTGTATAATTTTTTATGTAGCTGAGCTGTGAGCCTCATCAGTGTCCTAGTGAGCTGATGGACTCCTACTCTTACCCAGATTCTGTCAACTCTTCGCCGCGCTCTGTGGGGAGAGCCAGCCGAGGGACCGTCGATTCGGAATACTCTGCTCCGCACCACCACCATCACAACCAGCGATGGGATCAAGATCAGGAGTCACCGGGGGGGAGTGGCAGTGTGAGATTCATGTGCAGCTACGGTGGCCGAATCCTCCCTCGCCCCCACGACAACCAGCTGCGTTACGTGGGCGGAGACACCCGCATCGTGGCCGTCGCTCGCACAGTTTCCTACTCGCTTCTCATCTCCAAGCTCTCCAAGCTCTGCGGGAGCGCCGTAACCTTGAAGTACCAGTTGCCCAATGAAGATCTCGATGCTTTAATCTCAGTCACCACGGACGAAGATCTTGAAAACATGATGGAGGAATACGATCGATTGCAGCAGTCGCCGGGGGCAATTAATAGTAGCAAGTCTTCTTCTTCTTCTTCGTCGTCGTCGTCGTCGAGGCTGAGGCTCTTCTTGTTTCCTGCAAAGCCCGAGAGCTCTACCAGTAGCCTGGGCTCCCTGCTGGAGAGCTCCAAGCGGGAGCACTGGTTCGTCGATGCATTGAACGGGGTTCCAGTGCTCGCCCGCGGCAGATCTGAAGTGTCGTCCCTGGCTTCAGAAAACCCCGATTACTTGTTTGGATTGGATACCATCGATGATTGGGATCGCATGGCGAATCAGAACCAGAATCAGCCTCAGCCTGCAAGGAAGAGCCGGATGTCCGTGCAGCACGGGGAGGGATTGAATCCGCGATCTGAAGAAGAAGTCCATTCTGCACCCTCTTCTCCCATGCCGGATTCCTCTCCGTATTGCTCAACTTCCTCGGCCCCGCCTTGCATGGACTCACACGTCGGCCCAGTCGAACCCCAACAGGCCGGAGGAATAGGGATGGACGAACAGGGATTCGATCCCCCGACGTCCGAGGGCATAGCTGATCATGAAACACGGGCGGCTTTGGCATCTCCCGGGCTTCGAACACAGGACCCCAGGCTTGTTTTCGACGACCATATGACAAAGATTAGACCCGCGGAGGCTTTTCAGCAAGTTCAGATCTCCAAACAAGAACAGGATGCGAGCGAAGAAAGCCAAAGCCAGCCAGATTTTGGGGGTCCAATGATGCGGGAGGGGAGCAGTTCGAGCCTGGCCAGCATGAAGCAGGAGGGCAGTGTATCGAATCTCTCCGACGACACCAGAAACCCTCATGACACCACCGGAGGGCAGCTAAAACAGCAAGAAAACAAGTACTCAGATGAAACAACAGCATCTGCAATGATGCAGCAAATTCCGGCAGAGCATTACATGGAACAGTCATACCCATATCCATACCCATACCCACAACCCTACTGGCAAGTCCATGACCCTCATTCAGACCAACAAGCAATTCCATACTACATGCTCCCTACACGCCATGTGCCTTCAGCTATTCGTCCGACTGGGCAGCCAGCAGGCATGCCACTTCAGCAAATGGGGCCCATTGCACCCATGACCACGCCTGCTGTCTACAGTACCGATATGCTCACATCCAGATCAGCAGTGCCACCTGGAGCGACGATTCAGATGACCCAGAAAGTAGTTACCACACAGGGCCCTTCTTACCCTGCAAAACCAGCAGCAGTAGCATCCAAGATACCAATGTACAGAGCAAGACCAATGGTGACAGACATGAGGACCATGATGAGGCCCAGTCAGCCACCTGTTATGCATATGCCTCCTGATCAATATGGTTACCAACAGGTAGTCTATGAAACAAATCCTGGTCCTCATGTCTATTACACTCAGAAGGCCCCTGTTATGATGCCTCAATATCAAACTATGGCTCCTGTCACAGCAGATCTCCAGACTTCTTCCGAGTCCATTCCTGAGGCTCCAAAGTTAACCAGAGTTTCTCAGTCTCTTTGAGTTTTAAGGTTATGTCTTTATCGTTTTCTTTTATTCAATCCGCTGCACTACAGACTTTAAGTTCTTCAGCTTTCTTAGATATATGCCATGTGTGAGTCCTCCCCAGTAAACCAAGTGGCCTTGACTTCTTGGTTTCTCCTACTGTTATTGAATTATTATGTTCTATAGTTTGTCTTATGAAGGGAGTGTCAGGATATCTTAATCTCTGTACTTTTAGCTATTTCAATAAAGGCGTTGGTTAAATGTTTTGAGTTTTTTTTTTCCAAAATCTTACTATATAAATTTTGACAAAATAGTTATTTTTAGTTGTTTAAATTGTATTTTTGAATGTATAAATAGATTCAACTTGCTGAAAAACTCTTTGAACACTCAAATTATATAAACTTAGCCACTCAAATCTGCAAGTTCAACCATTCATCACCAAATTTAAAGCAAAATCAAACTGAAAAAATTACCAAAAAAACAACAAAAAAATTAAAACATTTAAAATACTGCCTTCGATAAAAACTAAAACTAAAACTGCAGCATTTGTACATGGAAAAGAGGAGTCTCAAAATGGTTTTTCTCTATAGAATCATTTCAGCCTTTCCATGTATCAAGAAGTACTCTACAGTTTCAAGTACAGTTTTTGTGGGGGGAGATTTTTGTTGTTTCTGTAACCTTTCGAAAAAGTCCAGATAAAAAAGTTACCGTATGGATTTTTTGGATCTTTATAATCTTAATAAATCTAGGTAAGAGGGGTTTATGCAGATGCAGGCTTTCTTCAAGTTCTATCAAGTTTTAATGGATGAAATGGTGAGATTCATAACATGATTTTTTTAATTTGAGAATGAGATGTTTTTATATGTTACTAGTTTGTGGAGGAATAAGTTGAGAATGCCTTGTTTTTATATTATTAGTTTGTGAGGAATAAGTTGATCCTCCAGTAAACATAACTTTTTTTCCAAATAGAAATTATAGATTTAAATTGCTGAAATTATAATATTGAAATATAAAAATAATAATAAATATTAATGACTAAAACTGCTGAAAAAATAACAATAGAAGTTTTTTTAAAATAGAAATTATAGATTTAGATTATAAATATTAATGACTAGTTCGTATGGGTGTAGACGGATTGACAAATACTGTATAAATGGAAAGAAATATATAAAAAGGTCTCAAGTTCCATTCTCACCCAGATTTACTAATACCACATGTGTATATCCATAACCAAACCTCCTGAAAAAACAACGTTTCATTATTGAAATGGAATTTTTTCATTGTAAAATTATATGAAAACAACAAACAAACAGAAAAAAATGCTTCGTTACACATTTAGACCATTTCAGTTTGTATAAGATTTAAGCTTTTGGTCATTTTTTCTGCAATTATGTAGACTGTAGAATGTACTGCTGAAATAAAAATGTGATGGCAAGCGTTTTATAGAATAGTTGATGGGTGGGTTCTTTTTCATGTTAGTTTTGAGATTTTTTAAATTTTCAATGTTCTGAGATTTTAGGGTTAGAATCCTAAAAGTAAAAAATAATTTTGCAAAGCACAAGTATTACTAATAGATTTTGTAAAGCTATAAATATAGTAAGAATATTTTGTAAATCAAAAATAATAAACTTTAATGATGACAAAAAAATAGTTTCATCAAATAATACACTAGTATTGCATATCTTTTAATGACATAATAACACACTTAGTATTAGTATTGCATATATTGAGATGGAGTAGTCCAAATATTGATATGGAGTAGTGTAAACCTATTTTAAATTATAAAGAAGGATAATGGAGGGTTGAACAGTTTACCAAGGTTTAATTTTCATGGTGATCTGTAGGGAATTTTGAGTATAAATATCGTTTAAACTTAACAGTTTGTAATGCTTTAATTTTCATGGTGATTTGTAGGGAATTATGAGTATAAATACAGTTTAAACTTACCAAGGTTTAATTTTCATGGTGATCTGCAGGGAATTATGAGTATAATTACGGTTTAAACTTAACAGTTAAGCTCTTTAAACTTAGTCTAGGGAAAAGATTTAAATATTCTGTTATCCATGAAGAAGTTGAAGCATTCCCTTCAATGGCATGTAAGTTCAAAATGACTAAAATTATTTGAAAAAAAATAAAATAATGGTTTTTATTTGATTTTGAAAAAAAACATAATTTTATTTATATCTAATAAAATTACATTTTTCAAATATATTTGAAATGCTCTTTCATAATTCTTTGAAAGGAACCTTAGACATACACATTTATTAAAAAAGTGTGCCAAAACAACTCTTCATATCTTACTGTTTAATCTCATATACTTCTATCCCTAATATCTTCTTTAGTATGTATTTTTTAATTTCTTATTATCTTTTCTTTAATATTTTGTTGTTCTATATTCTCTGTCAATTTTATTAATTATTTTTTCTCTTCATTTATTTTATTTATTAGCAATTATCTTTTTTTCCAACTGCTGTTACTTGAGTTTAAATCTTTAAATTTATTCTTCTGATGATGGGTGGAGTGTCCACTAAAAAAGTTGGTCATTTCCAAACTATCTACAGTTTATTTCAGAAAGTTTTTACAGCAATTATGACCAACTGTGAAAACATACACACTCAGAAGTGCTTCATATTCTTCTACATCTCACATCAACCCTCTGAAACATTTTTTACTGATAAAGTCTACAGAGGTATACATACCCTATCCCCCTCTGGATTTGAACTTGTGACCTCTTAAGAAGAAACACATGTTCTTAACCTTTAGGCCCACTCAAGTTGTATACTGGGATATATATGATCTTTTTTAAAAGCATTTTTAAATCTGATGATCTATATTTCAATATATAAAGCATTAAATGCTATGCGGTTCGATGCATATTGTTTGTCTTCATTTAAGACATTAGAACCAATTCAAAAGCCATTGCTTAAAAAGTTGAATCCTACTTGATGTTGACTAGTACTAAAAGTAGTTAAGGAATCATATGTTATTTCAATATAAAATATATATAAAAGAGTTTTATGGCAGCCAATATGCTGAGGTGGTATATAGGTGGTGGGATTTGAATTGCTTTCAAATTTTAAAGTCTATACACCAACTCACCTAGTAATAAATGCTGAGTAACAAAGTAAAACTCACCTAGTAATAAATGCTGAGTAACAAAGTAAATATTATTGTATATAATAATAATGATAATTATTATTATTATATAAAAATTTAAGTTAAAATAAATATAAGAAAAATAATATATAATTATTAAAATATGTTTTAAAAAAATTATTTTGACTAATATAAAACTCAAATTATACCTAACTCACTTACAGGAAAAACTCATTAACCAGTCAAGTTTGAAATTAGATTGTCATGATTATAATGGCTACTAACCCCGAGACAATATTCAATACTTAATTAAATTTAATTAATAATATATATATATATATATATATATATATGAAACTAATCATAAAAACAAACTAAAATTTCTCCCTGTGTTGGTCAATCTATAATATAATAGATAAGCAACTATTATCAATAATTGCGAGAACCTGGAGCACATATTCGATGAAACCATTATCAGTACCGCCATCATTTATCTTGACAAAACATACAGGGCTCCTGCCCCACCTGATTTGACATAGTTAGAAAAAAAAACGAAATTGAGGCCGCTGGTCTGCCATTGATTTGGCAGTCATCTTCATAGCTCTTTGTCTGTATATAAAATCAAAAAGTTGTCCGAGCAGGATGGATCTTTTTATAGAGAGGTGGAGTGTAGAATGGGTTGATGGGATATTTTTTGGATATTTTTTTATAAAGCTGGAGTGTAGTAGGGGTGGAAAGGATATTTTTATATGGAAAGGTAGAGTGTAGGAGGGGTTGATATGGGACGTCTGACCTGTTGATATGACTAGAGGATGATGACATGCAAAGATTCCGTGTTGCATTGGGAAATTTCAGGGATGGGAAATTTCAGGGAAGGGAAAGTTATAGGAATCAGTTTGTTATTTACCTTATTGATGCAATGTATTTAATATTTATATTGTTATACAGTATTGAATGCTGTTTAGGGTAAGTATTGTTATTTTTTTTACGAGGTTACAAGTTCAAATCCAGAGGGGGGTAGGGTATGTATATCTTTGTAAATTTTACTAGTCAAATCGTTGGATGGAGGGGGGTCCCTTGTCCCAAAAACAAGAGGGTCTCAAATTAAATTTGAATTGTTTAAATTAAGCATTGGCTAAAAGTTTTTCTTTTTTGGTTTTTGGGTTTTCTGTTGTTTTATTGGTATTTCTGAATGTATAAATGGATTGAGCTTGTTGAAAAACCTTTAGCACACTGAAATTATGCAAACTTAACCACTCAAATATGTAAATTCAACTATTCATCATCGATTTTAGACAAAATCAAACTAAAAAAAGTTACCAAAAAACATCAAAAAAATAAAAAGTTTAGAATACTGCTTTAAATTGTACTATATGACTTTGAACTTTGTGTATATCTTCTAGAGAACTTAAAACTTTTCTCCTTATCCATCCCTTAAATAGAGATCTAATCCTCCCTGAAAACCTTAAGTAAATAGAGATCTAAATCCTCCTTAAAAAAAAATATAAAGTAGGATACCTAAATTCATAAAACAAGGCTAGGGAATGTTAGGACATTGATTTTATTGAGAAAATTAATTTTTTTTTTATGTACTTATAGTTATTGGGGATGGATTTTATGTGTGTTTAATTTGGATAGAGGGATATTAGGACATTGAGTTTATTAAGATTGGTTTGTATGTACGTATAGTTATTGGGGATGGATTTTATGTGGGTTTAATTTGGGTAGAGGGATATTAGTCAATAAATCATTTAAAGAAGTAATAATAATAATAAAAAAATAGATATGTTATTTTTTTATTACTTGAATAAGAGAACAACTTTGCAAATTAAAGTAAATGATACTAGAATGCATCATAGTGAATCCCTTTCAAACCCAATGAAAGCAACAAACAACAAGTATTAAGGTTTGTGACTTAATTTAATAGTGATCAAGCAAAGTAGGAAGGCATCTTAGGGTTTACTTGCCCCTTTGGTAGGGGGAAGCCCTTAATTAAGTGTGAATCTAATCTAACCTTTTATAAACTAAAGCATTGGTAGTTATTTTGTGATTTGATTTCCCATGAAGGGATAAGGGATAGATTGTTGAAGGACTAACAAGCTATAATGTGGGTTAGACAAACTCAAGCAAATAAATGGGAAAGTATTATGCAAAAAATAGTAAATTTGTTTGTTTATTAACTACACTAAATTACAAGGAAATCTCTATTAAGATCAACATCCTAAGCAAGAGTGAGATAACAAGCTATTCCTAAATTGTCCAACCTTCCCTTAATCTTCTATAAGATCCTCTATATAAAGGAGAAGAGATCGATTTCAGAAGAATGAATTGGATCCATATAGTTTCATGTTCTTATTAATAAGTAAACCAAATAATGCTTGTGATCCAGGTGGATATCGATGGCCACCCACTTTTTCCAATTGGCTCAAAACAGTTTTCTGGCAGTTTTGGTAACTTACTATTTTTAGCAGTTTTTAACTTCCGAGGCCATTTTGAGGGCCTAAATGAAGGTTTTTTGGGATCAAGGTTTTCAATGATAGCCAAAGGCTCTAATTGAGCCCCCTAAATTAATCTCCTCGATGATATCTTTCCAACGAGCTATCATGTGCCTAAAACAAAGATCGTATGCAAAAGTTACGACCCCGGGAAGTTGATGTACTAACTTACCCAAATGGGGCCCACGTGACTTTTGGCGCTTCATCTCCTAGGGTTAGNATGTCAGGCCTCCCATCCACCAAGTGGGGAAATGACTGTGTTTTTGTGGTTGTTGATCGCTTTTCTAAGATGGCGATTCTGGTTGCCTGCAAGAAGAGAATCACAACATAGGCCACTGCCAAGCTCTTATTTGAACGAGTTTGGGTACATTTTGGAATCCCACAAACCATTGTCTCAGATCGGGACAGTTGATTTCTTAGCACATTCTGGTAGAGCCTTTGGTCACTGCTGGACACCAAGATCACCAAATCCATGACTTTCCACCCCCAAACAGATGGCCAAATCAAGTTCGTAAATCGAATGATTGTGCATCTCCTTCGCATGTATAATTCCAAACACCCTTGCACATGGGATGAGAGCCTTCCATATGTCTAGCATAGCTACAATTGAGCCCTGCATAGTTTAATCGGTCATATCCCCTTTCAAGTGGGGTTGGGATTCCAACCATTGGGTCCCACAGATGTTGCACTTCCCCTTGCAGACACCTTGACTGACTCATCTCATGCTCCAACTGAAGTTGAAAAATCCACCCAGTTCATTGAGAAGATCCAGAACATCTGCCAACAGGTTCAAGATATCCTACAAAATTCCAATGACAAGTACAAGCAGCGCCATGATCAACATCGGGTGCCACATAAATTTCAGGTGGGCGACAAAGTTTGGTTGCACTTGCAAAAAGAACGCCTTATAGGACCCCATTGGAAGCTTTGCCCACTCCGTTATGGGTCGTACACCATCACCAAGTTCATGGGGGATAATTCTTTTGAGCTCAACATTCCTCCTTTCCTTTGCTTGCACCCAGTGTTCAACGTGGATCTCCTTCACCCTTATTTCCCACCATTATTGGACACCTCAAAAGTAGCAGAATAGATGACACCAATAGAGATAAACCCCAACTACATACAATAGGCATCCAATGATTAGATTGTGGACACACATATCAAGGGCACTCGACAACAAAGGATCCAACTTTATCGAGTCATCAAAGCAGGGCAACTCCTGCACCCAGGCAAGTGGCTCACCCGGGGCCAAATTCAACAAAAATTTCCTCGCCTGATGGGGGAACTCAATGCAATGGAGACCATTGCTTCCTAATGTAACGGCCCTTGATTATAAATTGTAATTAATTGAATAATGTAATCCTAAAAGATTAGCTAAACTATAATTATTTATTAAAATAACCTTAACTAATTATTTATTATTAATTAGTTATTCTTGATTATGATTAATTTAAG
>JZKD02S0179829.1:12649-22874 GCA_000966675.3 Picea glauca
AGACTGATAGGATTGTCTTCTCCGTCATTTTTGTTTTCTTCCGCCATTAAGGGTTTCTTGGGTGTGTGAGAGAAATTGTCCTCAAGATATACAAGCTCGAGACCCGACTTTCTATACTCAGACCTCGTTAGGGACATGCACTGAAAAAAACGATCAAGAGCAGCCTGCTCTGATACCATTGATCCTGGTTATTTTCGGCACGAAATGAGAGCAGAGATATAATAAATAAATGCACAGAGATATCGCAGATATTCAATAATATAAAAAAAATGTATCAGAGATGCAACCATAAACACAAATATATAGCAATACACAATTTATATTAATGAAAGAAATGTACAGAGACTGTAAAAATACAGAGCGAAAGACTCGCTAGAATGGTGGTAGCTTATCTCTGAGAAGAGATGTGACGGCTACTCGCATTCGCAAGAAGATGGTTACCATGAGGCTATGAAGGCCTTTATACAATAAATAGGAATGCCAAAAACCCTAGACATTCAAAAACCTAACCCTAGGAGATGAAGCGCCAAAAGTCATGTGGGCCCCGTTTGGGTAAGTTAGTACATCAACTTCCCGAGGTCGTAACGTTTGCATACGATCTCCGTTTTGGGAATATGATAGCTCGTTGGAAAGATATCGTCGAGGAGAATCATTTTGGGGGATAAATTGTGCCTTTGGCTATTATTAATAACCTCGATCTTGAAAAACCTTCATTTGGGCCCTCAAAATGGCCCTGGAAGTTAAAAACTGCTAAAAATAGTAAATTGCCAAAATTACCAGAAACCTGTTTTGAGCCAGTCGAAAAAGGTGAGTGGCCACTGATATCCACTTGGATCAGCTGTGAACTAGTTACAAGGGATGAGTTAGTGGTTAGACCGCTTGTAGGTGCTCCTATGCAAATCTGAAGATACCAGCCTTCAGGTCCAGGCTACCAAGTACTCTATGAGATTTTCCACCTTGTTTTAAGGTTTGGAAAGGGGTTAATGGATGTTAATTTTTGTGGTGTTGAGAGCTATCTAACCAACCTGTAATTAAGCTCCAGAACCCTTTCCTCATGCTATGTATCTTATCTGTTGAATCCATCAGCATCCCTGGGCATGAGTTACCTTATCTATTGATCCTTGGCCTCTACATTGCTCATCTCATACATATTTTCCAAAATCCTTCTCTGGCGCTGCGAACTCTATGCAGTCAGTCAGCACTGTGAACTCTTTATTCCAACATCCTTTGCAAAGCAGTCTTTCACCTATTCACCAGCTATTCACAGTCCCTTTTTATCTAATTATGAATATAGCCTCATTGTTAAACAATTTCAGTCTTACTTAGAAGCATTGTCACTATGAGAAGTATGTTTGTCCTTTTCTTTTCTTTTTTCCAGTGATCATTTCCCCTTCTTCTCTGTTTTCAACTGTGGGTAATTATTCAGTACTATGACAAAACCTTCCTAGTTATCACTAATGGATAATCAAAAAAATAAGGTTCACAAAGTTGGAGACATTGTGAGGACAGAGCCTTATGATATGCAGCTATTTGATGAGGAACCCCTGATCAGGGAGGTCTTCCAAAGAGTGGGTTGTATTAATTTATGTCAGAAAATGCAAAGGGGACACCCAGAGGTGGCTAAATAATTCGCACTGAACTTTGATGGAACTAAGACCAAGGAAGGAGGAGGAAAGATGTACCTTTTAGGTCTACAAAAACTAATGCATGAACAGGAAGGAGGAAAGATGTACCTTTTACTAGTGTTTGTCCCTGCACGCTCCGAGTTGAACTCCAATCTTGAGCTCCTCGATAAGCCCTGTAGACAAACAAAGTACAACCACTTCCTATCCTATCGAGATTAGTTCGAAACAGACCTATCTACTTAGAGACAAATTCATGTAATGTCAAACACAAATTAGAAAGAAACAGGCCAAGCATATTACATTAATGAGGACAAAACGTTACTTACAGCCATAGATGGAATGTAGCAATTTCGTCAAGTTCTCCTTTCCTAACCCTTGCTCAAAATCTCCACGATCGGAATGACGATAGCTTCGTTGATTAGCCTCCACTTCACTGTATGTTTCCTATGAGATCATAGGTTTCATGCTTCTCATCCCTTCTCCAAATATCACTTATGAGATCATAAGTTTGGTATGATTCTCCATCCAGATCCCCTATTCACCATGAGAAAGCCTACTTATATAGCCTTGGAGAGGCTCAACCACTTGAGATATCTTTGGGGTAAGTTGAGGTTTTTCCTCCTTGAGTTAGGGATATTCCCTAAGATCATGGCTAGACTAGGGATTCGAATCCAACTTCCTTCCAAGATTGAAAAGATCTTTCCCCCATTCTTCTCAACAAACCAACTGCTGCCCAGAATAGGTATCAATCCCTCAAAAGGAGTGTCAGAGTGTTATAACACTCCCTAGCAAGGTTTAGGGGGGCGCCAGCACTCCCAAAAGCAGTAGCACTCCTCCAAAAGGGCAGAGGTAGTGTTATAACGCTCCCATATAGTGTATAGGGGGGCGCCAGCACTCCTGAGAGAGGTATAGGGGAGTGCTCTCCTCCAAAAACCCAAATTCAATGGTTCTTTCAGATGGCAAGAGGTACATAACTCCAGTTAACCATTCATCTTCTTCCAAATCAAGTGTTTGAGGTGTTTCAAGTGTCTTTTTGATTGCTTTATAAGTATGACATAGGCATCATGGCAGTATGCTTTTCTTGACACTTGCGACACTTGTGAGCAAAATGTGACACTTGCGACCCTTGTAATGACGACACTTGCGACACTATCAAAGTGAGTATTTTTTATGTGTAATAGATTGCCCCCCAAAGTATGAAGTTAGAAGACAAGAATTGATAACTGAAATGCTTTGTAGACTTTCAAGAAAGGGTATAAATGCAGAGAACCTGACAGAAGCTTCACACAAACATCCAACAAATATTATGACATGTTTCAAACCCAAGGCAGGCATACCTATGCTTGGGTGATCAAGACTTGCAATATGTGGCCACCATAAAATACACCGCGGATCCATAATTATATTGATAAAAGGTATAGCCACTGAGGATACAGTGTGGATCTATACTCTTATGACCTGAATTGATCATAGCCACGAAGAATACAAAGTGGATCTATGAGATGACAAGACATAGCCACAACCAATACAAAGTGGATCTATGTGACAGTATATGTGCCACTGTTCAAGAGAAACTCCTTCACAATCTGGGCAAAGTACATATCAGAGTGATCACTCAACCCAAGGTCTTCTTACCAATCCTGATGTAGTACGAATCTAACCATGTGAATAGATGTCCTGATGTCGAACATGGTAGAAACCACTTGATTACCGGTCAATGATGTAAACCGTTTAACAAGCACGAGAGAGATCACCATTGATGTCAATGATTCCCAAGGTACTCCAGTACATTCCAACGAATGTGAATGGATAATTTGAAGTCGAACATCCGTGGAATCATCTGATCAGAGGTCAATGATGTAAACCCACTGTCGGACGTGAGGAGGCCTGCCATTGAGGCATGCAGGTCCCAAAGTACTAACTGGTTTCTAAGTCTAGTTCTTGGATAATGTGTTGAAGTTGACAGGAATAGACTCGTCGAAGGAGGGCCTTGATGTATCCCCCATCAACGACACGAAACAAACACAGAGATGTAATTGGTAGATCAAATGAACATGGACTGACATGGGTATTGAAACAAGATATTTGTGATGGCTGACACTCGAGGTGGATACTTCCCTTGAACGCTGAGGCACAACAGCAATAACATGACATGGACCAAAACACGATGATGCAATGGATACTGTGACTTTTGTCGGGTGATCCAAAGGAGTAAGAAAAACTCAAAGGATTGGTTCAATGCAGAGGTTCAGTGGATTAATATGTGTGCAAAGACAAAGTGTCGTGTTCAAGGGAGACTCTAAGAGTTACTGGTAATGTTCTCAAAAACTGCTTGGCTTGCTTCCTTCAATTTTTTCCCCCATCCAGATAGACGAGTACCTCTTTTTAATTTAACGAGCTCGAGGAGGGTACCACATGCCTTATATAACTCACCTTCAGTAAGTTCCTCTTCCTTTTTTTAACGAACTGGAAGAAGTAAGGGTTTGATCCCATATGGACCTATCGATGTTTTGTTTAGCGAGTCCAAAGACAGAAAACTCGAAGGTTTTTCATGATTATAGAGTCTGGAAAAACACTTAAAAGAGAACTCTCTCAGTTCCTTTTTCGTAAAGTAGTTTGATGAGACTGAAAAAGAGATAAATTATCACTCAACAGACGTTTTCTTCAAATACTTTAACAAGCATGAAAAGAACAAGGTCGCTCGGTAATCTTTTCATGTTTAGAAAGTCTAAAAAGAACTTAAAGGTGACTCCAATGTTGTCCTTTTTCGTAATGTTAGTCTCGCGAAGCCGAAAAAGAGATAAATTATCACTCGAAAGATGCCCTTTCAAACCTTTTAATGAGTGGGAAAGGAAGCAAGATCACTCGGCGATCTTTTTATGTTTAGAGAGTCTGAAAAGAGCGTAAAGGAGACTCCAGGGGGTTCCTTTTTCATGTATCCATGCAAGTCCGAAAAAGAGATAAAAGTCTACTCAGATGCATTCTCATGTATTTTTGAGCACAAGAAAGAACAAAGACTAAGCTTGGTATGCCCCCATCTTGAAAGCTAGTGGATTAACTCCAGAAATATCATCAAAGGTTGAGGACATGCCCTCCAAGCTTCAATTCATTCACCGGCTCTAAGGTCGTCACCAATTTCTCTAGTAGATGAGAAAAAGGAGAAGGGTGGATGAAAAGAAGGTTCAAGAGAGATGATTGTTTCATTTTTTAACGAGCTTGACACAGGAAAAGAACTATGCTCAGGGCCTCTATTTCATTTTTTAACGAGCTTGCCACAGAGAAGAAAAACCATGCTCGTGGTTTCTTCCTGATCATGGCTTCCGAGAGGGTAACGCTCTGGAAGGATACCATGTCAAGGGACAAAACTCGGTCATGGATTCCAAGAGATATTCATTGGATGGAAGATAATCACTTGGGAAGGAACACATGTCGAGGGTCGCAATAAGAGTAAGGAGATCAGGCTCCAATAACCCTACCAAAGAAATCACCATGTCCACTACCGGATCCAAATCATCGGAAGTTGAAAGCATGGGAGACTATGGAAAATCAACACCAGGAGGGGAGATAGAGTGTATATCTTCCCAAATTTCTTCACGAGAGGGAATAAAAGAGGATCGGCGATGGTTATTATCCCGAGGTAACTTGTCAATGCGAAACATTTCCGGAATAGATTCATCCGAAGGAAAAGTTGGGGAAATGTAGTCGATCGCAGATGACAAGGAACTCAACCGTGATTGCATCGAGGAAACGCCAGGCACCAATAGATGTTGGTCATCTGACGAGGGAGAAATGGATTGGGTAGAAACGTATGATGTTTTGGCTGGACTAGGTGACACGATCTCACCTAGTGCATCGAATTCCAAAGGATAAGGTACAATCCAAGGGTCAGATGACTACAAAGATTGATAAGTCGTGGTCGAAATCATATCGACGATGGAAATATCATGTCTAGTCGGTGGAAGTGGTGTAGGGAAGGTACCCATGAGGCTAGAATATTTCAGTAAGCCAACACCAACGCTTTCATACGTGATCTTGTGGTCTCCCAAGAAAGGAATATTGTTGGCAGTGGGAGCGTGAGCATCGGTTGTGTAGAAATCCAACTGATCAACAGTGACAATTTTGCCCTGATGAGGAAATTGGACACATCGAAAAACTGACGAGGCAACGATGGTTGTAGCATAAAACCAACTTCTTCCAAGTAACAAGTTGTAATTGAGGGGAGCATCGACCACCTCGACATCAACAGTAACAGTTTTTCCACCCAATTGGATGGGAAAGGACTGTAAAATCCCATGGGGATGAAAACCTCGCCCATCGAAGGCACGTAACATCATTGGGGATTTGTTGAGTGTTGGTGATTTTAAACCTTTCCAACACGCCAAAGACATGACACAAGTTGAGGCTCCCTCATCCAGAATAGTTCGGTGGATTTGTTGATTGTGAACAACAACATCAACTTGGAAAGAANTTTCCTATGAGATCATAGGTTTCATGCTTCTCATCCCTTCTCCAAATATCACTTATGAGATCATAAGTTTGGTATGATTCTCCATCCAGATCCCCTATTCACCATGAGAAAGCCTGCTTATATAGCTTTGGAGAGGCTCAACCACTTGAGATATCTTTGGGGTAAGTTGAGGATTTTCCTCCTTGAGTTAGGGATATTCCCTAATATCATGGATGGACTAGGGATTCGAATCCAACTGCCTTCCAAGATTGAAAAGATCTTTCCCCCATTCTTCTCAACAAACCAACTGTTGCCTAGAATAGGTAGCGCTCCCTCAAAAGGAGTGTCAGAGCGTTATAACGCTCCCTAGAAAGGTTTAGGGGGGCACCAGCACTCCCAAAAGTAGTATCACTCCTCCAAAAGGGTAGAGGTAGTGTTATAATGCTCCCATATAATGTATAGGGGGGTGCCAGCACTCCTGAGAGAGGTATAGGGGAGTGTTCTCCTCCAAAAACCCAAATTCAATGGTTCTTTCAGATGGCAAGAGGTACATAACTCCAGTTAACCATTCCTATTCTTCCAAATCAAGTGTTTGAGGTGTTTCAAGTGTCTTTTTGATTGCGTTATAAGTATGACATAGGCATCATGGCAGTATGCTTTGCTTGACACTTGCGACACTTGTGAGCAAAATGTGACACTTGCGACACTATCAAAGTGAGTATTTTTTATGTGTAACAGTAGATGAGTATGTGATAGTTTTTGGAAGGTCAATTGGAGACTAGAGAGACACCTGACAAAGGGAGATGTGCTCAAAGTACACATCATCAAGCACATTTAATGTGATTAAGGAGGTTACCAGCATTAGCCTAGTTTTTAGCAGTTTGTTACTTCTTTTTTTAACAGTTGTAGTTACTCCACCTTTAGGTGTAGGAATCTCATGCAAGAAGGGGGATTCGAATTGTAAAGTTGTCATTGACAGCCTAGGCTATAAGATAGGCATTGAAAATTATTGTAGAGTTTGAAGGATTGTAATGAGACTCATACTTTTGAAATTGTGAAGTTACCTGAGACTTTTTTGTTAATAGAAATCAGTTTCTTTCCCATTATCTTATCTCAATCTTACTCTGATTTTACTGTCATTTGAATGATTCATTTGATTTATTGTATTTGTATTGCAATGGAGGTTTTGTTGTGATGTTGCTATGATTTTATAAGATTTTATCTTTTGATTAAAGAAGTTCTTATGTCAAAAGGTTTTCCTCAGATGTTTGCTAGTATTGCCTGATGTGAGTTGTATACATTTTCATTTTCTCATTAATTCTTCTATCTATCCATTTTACTTTTTAAAACCTTGATCTAAGTTAGGCAAGACCTCATTTTTTGATACATCTTTTTTGGAACCTTCTGTGATTTTCACTATTCTGACTAAGTTTTGATCCATTTGATATCATCATAAAAAATTATCTTTAAAACCTACTGATGGGTGTTGAGCTTACACTTTAACAGTCAAAGTGTGACTTTTAGTGATAATGGGGATAAAATGGGCTAGGTATAATTGTCCAAGGTGTCTTATCTTTCCTCTAGATGCAACGTGCATCATCTAGTTGCTCCCAAGGCATGGGTCATGGAATCCAATATGTGGGCTTCTTTCCCCAACAAAGGCCCAAGCTAGGATTGTTCATCCGCAACATCCATCAAACAAGGTCCTGCAAACACAAGTAAATTTTACCTCTAAGGGTCTCAATTCAAATGTATCATGCCAAGTAAAATCACATTTAATACAAGAGCCACCTAAACATGTGCATCAAAACTACCTTTTTAAATTAAACAAGTGCTCAAAGACCCTATGCAACTTTCCAAGTTTAGGCATGGGAGGGTTTTCATGGTGACCTATTGGGTGAATCATTCCCCAAGTCAAAGAGTGTTTCCTAGGTGGATCCTCTCAAAGTCATGTAAATATTATGAATTGGACGAGTGTAAAAATTTTGGACATGGGGTTCATGACATACAAGGGTTTGTATTATCTCATTTATGGGTGCCTTTGTAGAGGGTGTGATGCACCTTCGTTTTCAATGCAACCTTTTTCCAAGACCATTTATTGTCATTAATTAATTATGTGGACACTACCAATCAATCCATCTCTCGAAACTCCATGTCTGCAACCTGAGGGCCTCGAGATATCATCTCCCGAGTTATATCTAGAAATGAGGGATAACATCTGGCTCCTACTTGGGGACATGTACTTGTCATAGAGTGCATGAGAAACTCAACATATCCTAATTAGACATGTGCCTATACACAATGAAACAACAAACTGAAAAATATAGGGTGGCTCACTCACCCTTTGCCCATATAATCAAAATCTAAAACTTCAAAATTGACAACTATTTCTAGAAAATAGAATTTTTCACTTTTTTCATATAATATGATGAAAGAAAAATATTTAAATCAATAATGCAAGTAGAGAAAAATGAAAATCAGAAACGAAATGAAACTAAAGTATCATGAGCAATCACGACGCAAATGCAAGAAACAAAAATGACCTACCTACTTACCTGGGGCCTAGGCTCTGAAGAAGTCAGATTCCTTGAATGTAGGATCGAAGAAGAGACCCATCAACTCGTAATGGCATCTTCCTCTCATCCATGGCTGACAAGTAATATTTTTCCTTCTCACACTTCTTCTTGAAGATGTAAGGGCCAAGCCATAAAACATCGTTCCTCTGATCATACTTAGGCTTGCCCCTATTTTTATCCCACATGAGTGCAAGGCTCCCTTCATTGTAGTTAATGTAAGGTATATTCTCGATGTAAGGGTATGAAGGTGGCTCTACATTAACCATATATTGAATAACCTTTTCACATCCATTATCTCTCTTATCTTATTCTTTCTTTAATGTCTTGATGGACCCTAGCTCTTTTCCTTGGAATTATGCAAGCTTTTCTTTGTATTTGTTTGTCTTTGGAAGCAAAGTGTCTATAAAGTATTCTTGTAGAAAAGGAAAATCTCGGGGATCATACTCAATGATCTGGCGAGGCACATCAAATTCACACTCACTATGATAATTGGGGCTAGAAATATCCATCACATTCTTCTTGACCACATGTCTTCTATATCAGATCTCAAAGGTACCATCCCCCATGGGAATGTGTGCATGGGTGAGATCCATGCTGAGAAAACCACTGAGAGTAGCAGCCCACCTTCTCGACAAAAGCATGCCCCAGGCATCTGGGACATCAATGACCACTATGTTCATGATGAGGTTGATATGAGGGAAATCCAACAAATACACTTCGACGCCTTCTATGAGACCGTATACCTTGACCTTTTTCGAATTAATGCCACAAACATTTCCATATGGGTGTGTCATATTCAATCCAAATTGGTTCATGACCTTCAAAAAAATCACATTTGTTGAGGATCCTAAATCTAGCATGCAATTATTCAGATGGAGACCATTTGTATCTAGACAAAGATATAAACGAGGGTTATCATCCTCTCATCATCCATGAAACATAGTATTCAAAATTATAGGAGGATCTTCTGCTTTGACTGGTACCTTCAGTACTTTTAATGCTTCTCTTCTGACAGAAGGAATCTTGCACATTTCCACCATAGGAACTGATATATTCATCTTTCCAATCATAGCTAGGACATCTATGTTCAATTGGATCTCTTCATATGCTTGTGTTGGTTTTGGAAGCAAATCATGAATTGGAGGTGGGGGAGGTGGGATTCCCTTTTCTATTGGTTGAGGTGGAGATTCCTTTCTCGCTTGAGATGGAGTGTGTTTATCTAGTGGTGGATGAATTGAAGTCTATGGAGGAGGGACATGAATGTTATTCATTCTAGCATAAGTTAGGATTTCCTTCTTCTTCAATTCTTTCCTCTAATCCTCAGTCAACTGCTTAAGCACTTTGAGCCAACCTTCTCTGGATCCCCTTTTCTAGACTTCATCAAGTTGTTCCTGCATAATGTCCATGTATTCATCATCACCCTAAAAGGAAAAAATTGTGTCTATGAAGCTCATAATGTCAGGGGGTCCTCTTCTCTTCTAGTACATTCCTCCTCTGGATGAGGTTCTTGAAAATGAGAGTACCACTGTGATTCTTTAATGTTGACCATCCAAACGAGATTCAAAGTAGCAGGAACC
>JZKD02S0179840.1:0-22874 GCA_000966675.3 Picea glauca
GAGGAGGGGGGGGGTCCGGAATCGAATAAGCAGATTCCTACGGTTGAGATTTCAGTGCTCAGATCAACGATGCCAAGGCAGCCACGTCCTTCTCAATTGCCCTGTCTTCAACCTCGGGTGGGCCCTTCTCCCATCGTCACACCTTCCCTTCCACCTCTCCCTTGCTACCGTGTGTCATCTATTCGCCTCCCCATCTCCGCCTAGGTGGCCCAGCTCCCGTCCCGTTGTCCAGTCACCACCTACCGCATATCCCACTCCTTTTCCACGACAGCCTCTCACCTGAAGGTGAATCCTCCGTCATCTCCCTCTCATCTCGTCACTTCTCCCATATGCCCTTATAACCTAGCGCCTCCATTCCTGTCATGCGCCTCACCCTCCATGCTGGCCTCCATACCTGTCCCTCAAGCTATTCAGTTATTCCAGGTGGCATCGTGAGAAGTCGTCCATATCCCGAAGTGCTGAGTTGGTTGAGCCATTCCCAATCCCAAGAAGTAGTTATTGAGGCGGTTGGTGGTGGTTAGACATCGTCTCCACCATAATGGGAACGTCCTACAATGAATTAAAGGCACGTCTATTTGCCGATGTAACTGTCAGAAGATCTATCGCGTCTACCACAAGTTGCACGATTAGTCAAAGACTACGGCTGCAGAGTGTCAGAAGCCATGTAGATGCAAAGCTTTCAATGCAGTTTCTTGGTTCCGCTATTGTTGTTGTTTTGAGTATATGTAGGCATTTTTGCCATTTTTGTATCTATCGATGGTAGAGCTAAGCTCCCGACTATAGAGTTTTAGCGACATTCTGGTTTCCTGGTTATGCCTCTGTGTTTGAGACTTCTTGGTTTATAACAAATAGTTCTCCTTTCTTTCATCTTTGTTTCATCTCATGCCGGAGTGTTCACAGTGAAGGATTCACGTGGATTGTTGCAGTTATGTTACGATAAAGGATTTGTCGTGGCATTTATGTATTCTCTGGTTCTTTGTGTTTGGATGTAAAAGGGTTTTGCATTTGAATACATTCTTCTTCAGTCTGTGATGGACCTGATGTTTATTGTAGACTGTTGCACTCTTCTTGCATAAGTCTTCCACCTGCTCACCCTTTTACTACGACTCACTGTTTTGAGTTTATCAAGACCTCACTCGTTCATGCATGCCTGGTCTAGTTTATGAGTTGATACCATGTTGTTCTGAGTTTCCTTCCATTTTATCACCCTTTAAACAAATCATGACATTACTCTGATGGGCGTCGGGCTCTTCTCCTGCTAGCAATCCAGGGGTGACTTCCGATAGCCAACAGGTAGCACAAGAAGGACTATGTAGTCTGAAAACCAAAAAAACAAAGGGAACCATCTTAAAAATTGACGTCTCCAAGGCTTTTGACAGAGTAAATTGGTCCTATATCAAGCTCCTCCTCACCCATCTTGGATTTGAGGTCCCATTTATCAAATGACTAATGGCTTGTATCACTTCGATATCATTTGTAGTCCTCATAAATGGAGTAGAATCCCCATTCTTCACCTCCTAAAAAGGACTTCGACAAGGTTTCCCCCTCTCCCCCCTACTCTTCTTACTTTTGGTCGAGGGACTGAGCAGGGATATCTTAAATGCAGACAGAACAGGGGAGTTCCACGAAATATAGATCACCATAAGTCAAAGACTCACTCACCTACTCTTTGTAGATGACATCCTCATCTTTTGTAGTGGACAAAGGCAAGATGCAGAAGTACTTTCAAGTATCCTCTCCCTCTTTCAGTCAGCAACTGGAATGAAAATAAATCTACAAAAATCCACCCTCTCCTTCTCAAAACTGGAAAGGGAGGAGGAATATCATTACAAAAGGATCTTTCCCTTCACTCATAAAGACTTCACAGCTTGCCTAAAATATCTTTGTTTTCACCTAAAACCAAATAACCATCTCAAAAATGACTGGAAATGGCTCATCTCCAAACTGGAGAAAAGATTATCCAGGTGGAGCTTCAGGTGGCTCTCAAGAGCAGGAATACTCACACTAACTAAAGCAGTACTAGAAGCCATCCCAGTATACTGGATGTCGTTGGCCTGGATACCGAAAGGAACTCTAGAAAAGATCAAGAAAATATGCTCTCATTTCATCTGGTCAGGCTCTAGAGACAACAACATACAGCCTTGGGAAAAATTGGATCTTTTAGCAAGGCCAAAAGCCCTAGGAGGATGGGGGCTCAAAAATATTATTTTGTTCTCCAAGGCATTGGCAGCAAAAATAGTTTGGATCCTCATTTCCAATAGCAACCTCTGGTCCACTGTTATCTATCAAAAATATATAGCCCCGGGGACACTGGAAGAGTGGATCAGATCCCCAACCAAATCACATACTTCAGGCTCCATTTTCTGGAAAGCTCTTATTTCCTCCTTTCCAGTTATTGGTGAAGGACTATCCTGGAGAATAGGTCGAGGAAACCTTCTTCGTATAGGAGAAGATCCCTGGCCTAGCAGTGGGACCACACACATTCTCCCTCCAGATCTTATCAACCTCCTCCACAGGCAAAATATATACTTACTCTCCCACTTGGCAAACCCATTTTCAACAACACCTTGGCATCGAGGATGGAAGAAATCAATTGACCTAGGGTTAATAGGAGCCTCCTCAATACTCTACAAAAAATACATCAAATATCTACAAATTGGACACATCATACTTATTGACAGAGAGGATGAATTGGTCTAGAAAAAGGATCCCTCAGGTGCATACACCCCAAAATTGGGCTATATTGCACTAAATATGGGTCTCTTTCAACAACAACAATCTTGGTGGTTGAAAGGACTATGGAAGCTAAAGTGCCCACAAAAAGATAAACTCTTTCTTTGGGAAACACTAAATGGGAAAATCCCTACATGGGAAATTCTACAAAAGAGACAGTTCGAAGGGCCTGGTAGATGTCCACTTTGCCACTCGGAAAATGAAACAATTTACCATCTGTTTATTACTTGCCCTTTTACCCAAAGAGTATGGATGGAAGTTTCAGCCAACATTGGACAAGCATGCACATGGGAAGGATCAAGCCTGGAACAACCTTGGAAATATTGGCTTCACGACCCTAGTTACAAAGATCTAAAAGCCCTCCCCCCCCCATCCTAATCTGGGGCATTTGGTTGGCCCGAAACACAACACTTTTCCATGACAAAGATTATGTCCCAAAAAAAAATGTTGCACAAAGCCTCTCAATACTCTCACATTTCCTGCAAACAAAAAAAAAGGCCAAGCATACAGTCCTTCTCTCTAGAATAAACAGACAAATTGAATCCATGGGCTTACTTTGATGGGGCCTCATAGAACCATTTTTGCAGCGGTGGGTTCATACTACATCTTTCAGAAACACACTCCTTTCACACAAAACTGGGGCTGGGACAGGGTACAAACAACTATGCAGATATTTTGACGTTAAAACTTCTACTTACCTTTGCAAAAGAAAAATATATGCAACACATCTAGATCTTTGGAGACTCAATGATTGTACTAACCTGGGCAAGGAAACTCCAGCAGTTTCATAACATTTTCCTCCTCCCTATTCTAGAGGACACTTTTCGATTACTAGAAAATTTTGACATTGTGACTATCTCCCATGTCTACAGGAACAGGAACATGGTAGTGGATGCACTCTCAAAAGAATGGCTCCTCCTTGCTTTAGGACTTTGCAACATCACAGACCACAAGAATGGAAACTCGCAAGATTTTTACCATCGTCCTTTTATAGACACAACAATCCAACAACAGGATTCACAGCATGAGAAACAATAGCATTAAAAATCATTTTTAGATGCAATCAACAACAAAATTTTGGAAGAAAACTACACAAGACTACAAATTAGCAAATTCACAATCTGCAACACAAATTCATAATCCACTGGAATCATTACTTGTAACTAAATCTATTTTTTGGGGGGAACTCTGTACTCGACAGAAAGTCAGAGACTTTCTAAAAAACTATTTTATTTTTCTCCGACTCACATACCACACCCATGAGGTGTTGTGTTCCTTGAAGCACCAACAAAATGTAATTTTGTCTCTTCGGTTGAATAAAATTACGCATTTTTCTAAGGAAAAAAAAATATTAAACAATAATTTAAATTTGAATTCTATACTTTTAATATAGACAATATGTACATGCATACCTAGTTGGACTTCTTCTTGTTGAAAATTTCTATTTACATCATCGTCGTTTCTTTCTTCAATATTTTCACGTTCTCTTTTCTTTCTCCAATAATGCTCTTTCCTTTGTTCGTTATGGTGAGTTTTGTCTCGAGTGTGATCAAATTTCTCTTGCGCAAACTTTTGTTTCCCATGAGTATAGTTATCTGTAAAAGTTTTTAAATAAATCAACATTTCAGAATTTTATCAAAAGTTAAAAAATAATATCAAGAATTTTATGTTCAACAAAGCCTTCACCTTGAAAAAATGTTCAACAAAGCCTTCAATATATAAATTGTTATTCCAATAAAAACTTGAACTTCAAAAAAATAAAAATAAAATTGCATTCAAAACATCAACCACCTTGTTCAAAACAATGAAAAAGATAATTCAAACTTTTGCTTAGGGGCTCTACATATGCAAAACCATGAAACAAGCGAGTGAATTGTGTTAAATTGGTTCGGCTGAAAGCGTATTTATAAGATTTGGCGCCAACTAAAACGAAACGACGTGTCTCTTCATTTTTTCCGGCCAACGGAATTCTCTCACCCACCTTTCGGCCAAAAAAATATTTTTCAGCCGAAAAGCGAGGAAATCGTTTATTTTTGAAGGATTTCGTTAGAAAAATATATTTCAGACGAAAAAAATATTTTTTGGTCGAAAACTTGTGAATGGGACTGTTTGCAAGAACCTGAGAATTCCCTCTAGCTTACTTGAACTTTGGAGGTTACAGACTCCTGCAAATAATCATAATTTAGTTTCAAAATTGATACCAACACTTGAAAAATTAAATCTACTTTCAATGGATATAATTTGTTTTCATTTTCATTATTATTATCTAATTTTATTTAATTTTATAAAAAAATCACTGCATAATATTTTTAGGTGACATTATGATTCAGTGAAATGAAATATCCATATCTCTAAAACTATACAGTGGAAAATTTAGAAAAATTAATATTCAAAATCCTTAAATTGTTCTCTTCAAAAGGGTATTTTTAGATTTTCCTTTTAAGTAAAAATTAAGATAGATACAAGGTGGGGGAAAACATGTGTTTAAAATATACAACTTTTTCAACTTGGTCAACTTCAAAAAAATCTAGAAATTATAATATTCATCCATTAGATTCAAAATTATAGTCATAAAAAAGCAGAGTCTTTGTAAATTGTTGCAGTATATTTCGTTTGTCAAGAACAAAAGTTTAATAATAGATACATTGTTGGGGGGGAAATAACTCATTATCATTCCTTTCATTTTTAAGGAACATATTGTGAAACAATTGCCAAATTGACATATCAAATATCAATAAAAATAATTTGAAAAATAGTCAGTAGAAAGCTAACAAAATTCTTCACAAGTTTTTTTTTTACTATAAAGTGAAATTCTAAATAAAAAAATACTTTTGTATACCGAAAGTTGAAGAACTTGTGAAAATATAGTTTTTTTTCTCATAAAACAAGCAAAATAGACACTCATCTTCATGATTTTACCCTACAAACTAACCATTGAGTCGTTTTTCGTATAGAGCAATGTCCTTGGGCCTTGGAGCTGTAGGGAAGCTTGACCTCAGGCATGGAAGTCAATTTACTTACAAATATGGATTAAGCTTGCTTATGAGCTACCTTGCAAAAAGAGGCAACCAAAACTTGCAAAGCTTATGTCATAGCAAAGAGAGAGGGAGATAACAATGGACTTCCCCTCTCAAATCAACGACCATGAGGGTCAAGAAAACCAGGGAAGTTAGAGAAGAAGAAGGATATAGTTGCTTGGTGTATGATTGTCATTCAATTCCATGGTAAAAATTAGTGGCATGGACTTAACAGTTAGTGTCAAGTCTTAACAATGACAAGTGGGTAGGATTTGATCCACTTATGTCTGCATGGGGAGTGGAATGCAAGCCTCACACATTCGACCAGTACCGATGGATTCCCCCATGGAAACCTTAGGGGTCGGACACCCTCAACTTGGTCATTGATGAAAAAATCCCCACTCCTTACTGGTGGATTCAACCCCTTTAGAAAATGAACTAAATATGTTACCTTTCACTATGACAAGAAATTTAAATCATTAAAAAAATAACTATTAAAATTTTGAAAAAAGACACTCAAGTTCACATCATTAGTTGCACATTTGAAACTAAGTTTTGTAGGTTATTGGATTTAATAATTATTTCTTTACTATGAGATATAACTTGGATTAATAAAAGTGGAACATTGTTAAAATATTTACTAGCTTGATTTTTTTTATATCATGTGGTCATTTGTGTAAATGGAAACAATGCATTCCCACAAAGGAATCATTGATTGTATAGTTGAGCCATTGAAACCATAAAAAGGGACCAGATGATATACATATTTGATATAAACAATGTCCCACCTCTTATTAGAAAAAGCATCTATCTTCAACACTATGCCAATCCTTAATAATCATAAGTTGTTTTTTAAGCACAATATACTTGAAATTTTTTATGTATAGTTATAAATATTTAACCAAAATATTGAATTGAGGTATTATGTAAATTTAAATTTTTAATTAAAATATTAGATCTAGAAAATATTTATGTTATTAATTTAGTACAATTTAAGTGAGCCTAATAGTTAAGAAGATGTGTTTCCTCCAAGGAGGTCACATGTTCAAATCGAGAGGGTGGTTGGGTATGTACACCTCTGTAGACTTTAGAGTATGTATCTCAAGTTGTAATTTTATTATGTATTTAGGTATGATTAAGGAATTCATGAGTTGTTAATCAATTAGGGTTTGTTGGGGACATCTTACAATTCAGGCAGAGGGGGGATGGAGGGGGCCAAGGAAAGACTATAGCATCCAAGGGGTAGCACAGGTTGAAGACAAATCTTGTTTAATTTTACTATGGTTGGTTTTCTTTTCTTTTCTTTTAACAAAAACTAGGAAATTTGTATTATCAAAAAAGGCGCGGTCAAAACCGTTGAGGAGTTACAAAGTCCTTCAAAATTCAAGACAATCTAGGGCCTCAATTAAACCACTATTACAAGCTACTAATGACTATTTCAAATATTCAAATGAAAAATTCACATAGAACAACCTTACCAAATACACTGGGAGAAAAACTCTGAGGATAAGAGTGAAGACACATTGCATCTAAATTAACCTATTGGGGAGGAGCTCGTCGATTTGGATAACTTACAGGCCTGACTTCATGTTACCATTGGTTGAGATGTGGCATGTGACGAATTCTTCTTTCTTACTACCCTCCAACCTTCATTTGCAAATGTTGAAATACTTGTGATGCTTGTATTTCCTGGATTGTCTTGATCTGGAGATTCTATTTTTTCTTCATCCAATACCCCAGCATCATCAGCCTGATTTGCCCAACAAGTTGATGGTTGAGGAGAACACTGGACTCGAAGTCCCTCATATAAATCTTGAGAGGAAGACGCCTATTTCTCCAACTTATGATTGGATTCTAGGCTCAGTGGCCCAATAGGATCTGGTTGAGACGTATTTTCACTAACATGAGGAGGCTTTGAGATTACTTGATGGTCGTCATTTGATACCACCCACCAAGTGTATTTCCAAGGCTTTCGGATCTTCTTGGGCCCTATGGGACAATGTGTTGCAAGATGTCCCATTTCAAAACAAGATTTGCAACACAGGGAAACTCTCTCATAGTCTAGTTTATGAGACCAAGAATAATTTATACCAGTAAGAATAACTTCGACTTGGAATCCTTTACTGAAGTCCATTTCTACGCAAATACGAGAAAAGTGGAGGTGTTGTGCCTTGAAGTTTCACGACATGCAAAGTGGAACTTTCCCAATGCCGAACCGATGGCTTCAAGCGAAGGTAAACCACATAAATGCAAGGGAAGGTTGGGAAGTCTCACCCAAACAAGAGTTGAGGAGAGAATGTTAGTAGTTGGATTGAAAGAAGGAGTCTAGGGTTTCATGCACAAACTTGATTTTCCCCAAAACCACAGACATGAGTTGAGAATCAGATCACGATCTTCCTCAATGTCAAACTCAATAATGAATAATTCTTTAGAACACGGATGAATGAAGGTTTGCTACTACATGATAGGAATCCAAGTAGTAGATATCCAGTTGTTGAGATCAACTAACTTTGGCCAAAAACCATTGAAACGGAAAAACAAACTCACGAATCTATAGTATTCTTACTCCTCCTTAGAATCATGGCCCATGGGAATGATAAGGGGAGGGGCTTCCTAAACCAAAATAGACGAAGAAGAAGGAGAAGATCCCCAATGAACAACCTCATGAAAAGAGGCTTCAGACTTCGAAGCAGAAACTAGCTTGGACACCAAGGAGGAGAGAAAATCCCCACTGCCTGGGGCACCCACAGAGACAGACACAGTTGCGGCCATGGAAGGTGAAGAAGGGTGAAGCGGGCTGCAATCCCAACTCATGCAGAGGTCGTGAGCAGCTAGGGTTAAACCCTAGCCATCGTGCACTAGGAGAAGAGTAGCATCATAGCAGACTTTTATTATGGTTGGTTTTCAATCCATGATTTTATATACATTGTAATTAAATTTTTATTAGTAAATTAGGGTTGAATAATATTCTAGAATATGTACCCCAGATGGGGTGACAGGTGGACAATATGCACATTAAGGAGTTAAATTCACATGCCACCACCCTCTCCTCAATACCTTGCAAGATGAGCAACATTCATTTCTCATATGTGTTGGTGCAATGACACACATGCTCTAGTTTAATGGATTCCTCCGCACAACAGCAATGGAAGGTCGAGATGGGTATGGGGCACATGAGAGTGGTCCTTTCAACTCCTCTAGTGCCTCACCATTTACAGTGGGTATGTATTGGTTCTTCTCATTTGTTTTTGGAACAACTCTTGAGTTTTGGAACAGTTTGTGCTTGTCCAACTTTCTTCCTCCCCTATTCGCAAGCTCTTCACATGTGCTTGTCCATATTTCTTCCTCCCCTATTTGTAATATCTTCTCATGCTCATGCCTCGGGAAAGAGGCAAGCCCAAGAGAGGGCCTTACTACTACAGTTTTGTTTCCAGACAACGAAGGCTATGCAGCTTTTCCCCACCACCGTCGACTTCTCTGGTTCATCTCGACAATTCTTCTATGACACCAACCCCCCTCCTCGGCCCAAAACAAGGTGATGAAAGAACTTCCCATGGCTATCATTGAGGAATGAATACCTGCAGTCCCGATTCAAATTCCACCGGCATCCTTCTTGCACATGGTTCCTAACGCCCAAGTCTCACCTTCCCTTCCTAGTCGGTCCACCCCTAGCACTCCCACTGCTTCATATTAGGATACATGCATATTTGAAGAGGAAGTCCCATAGGTGGTGTTTCATGCAAGGATTCTCCCTCCTAAAGGCCACCCTCCTCTCTCCACTGCTCCGGAACAGGGATAGAGTTCTACATGTCACCTCTCACCGAATCACTTGGCTCTCATTTTTTATATACACTGGGACATGGAGGAGCAACTTCACAGGCACACCATGCTCAGCAGTTGCTTAGACTTGTTGTTTGATGCTCTCGCAGGCACTCCAGACAAAAGAAGATGCCCGACCTATGCACAGTCGTTCGTCTTCGCTCCCACTTGGAAAAATCAAGGTGACAAAGGAAATTTGGGTTCACCCGTTATCTAAATTTTGTTGTGTTTCTTTTTCTGTTATTATACACTATAATTTTCAAAATCATTGTAGGAATTCAAACTATTCAAACTTCAAGACTCTCGACCGCCTATTCTGGTTTCCAACTGTTTGACAGAACAGGTGGCAATTTTGTTGCTTTTGTCCAGACATCAAGACTCACATCCACCTGTTATGGTTTCCATCTATTTGGCAAAACATGTGGTAGGTCTTAATCTGTTATCCAGACATGTGTTGTTGTAATGGTATTATAAGATAATACAATATTTTTATTAAAAAAAAAATATGCTAGAATATGTAAATATTGTATTGTGAATTATTTTATTTATAAAATAAATAAAGAATATGACTAAATTCTACTAATAAATCCTCAGGGACTTCCCACTCACTCTTGGGGCCTCTCAGTCAGTAATCATGAGAAAGGTAGGATCTTGCGTCCCCCAACCCTTTCTCCCTCCGCTGGCTGGATCTGGCCACTCTTTCCAACAACCCTTCTGAAGTTGTATCCAACAACATCGGAGTTGCTAGGCATTGCTTCGAAAGGAAATAAGTTCGGTAACAACTTTTGACATTAAAGCCAACACAAGATCGAGTCCCAAAACCGTGTATATGTATAATGGTTTATATTTATGTTTTTTTTAAATTATATTAACATTTTTTTTCATAAAAGTTTTTAACACTATTTATCTCTACCTAAAATGTATCATTATATTTAAAATACAATCTTTGTCGAACAAAACTTTCATATAAATAAAAAATATCATTTCTCAAATTTAAATTTTAATAATAATGAATAGCAATTGAAGCTTGTAAAAATTTTAAGATATAAAAACTTAAATTTCATTAAAAAAAATTACAATCATAATATATATTTAAATTTTTTTATTTATTTTTAATTAAATTATACAAATTTTATATGATTAATTCAACATATTAAAAAATTACAATCAAAATGGATATTTAAATTTTTTTTTTTTTTTTAATTAAATTATACAAATTTTATATAATTAATTCAACATTTTAATAATAATGAAAGATTATAATCAATAATATAAAAAGTTGAATTCAATTTTAAAAATTACAAATTTATTATATATTTAAATTTATTTTTATAATTTTTTAAATTATTTTAATTAAATTATACAAATTTTATATAATTTTTATATTTTAAACAAAACGTTTCAAAAACGCCCACATAATTTATTTATAAAATTCTAAAACACCAAATTGTATATAGCTAATTCAATTTTAATTATTAACACGAAGTTTACACTTCTTAACTTTATCAACATTTTTTTTTAATTTTATTTTGAGAATCTTCAAAAGTTTACTAAATTGTATATTAACTAATTCAATTTTAATTTTTTCCAAGAGAAAATTGCACAATTTTATAAAAGGTATAAAAAATTTTACAATGCAAATCTTCTTTCAAGATTCCAGAAAATCTGGAACGCCAACCAGCCGGAAGGGACTTCCTTTCTAGAACAGTCAAAGAAAATCACCATAGAGGGAAGTATACAGAATCAAAAACATCATCAGCAGAATGAAGGGTCACTTCCCACTTCATTCAAATACATTTATGGAAGTAGAAGGACTCTCAATCCCTCCTTCTCGGTGAAATATCGTGAGGCCACCAACAACTCCCTTTAGGGCACTAATTCAATTTTAATTATTAACACGAAGTTTACACTTCTTAACTTTATCAACATTTTTTTTTAATTTTATTTTGAGAATCTTTAAAAGTTTACTGAAAAATATTAAAGTAACACATTTCCATAGTTAAATTCTCTTTGAGCAACAGATGCAAGGAAAAAAAAAAGTTAAGTTATATATATAGTATTCCCATGTGGTTAAATAGCATGTACAATTAACTAATGAAATATTATATTTATAACGAAATATTATATTTATAACGTAAACAGAAATTAATGGATATACTATATATATTTAGTGTGTTTAAGGTAAGTTGAGGTTTAACTGAATGTTTTAGTAATGCATTCATTATGCATTCCATAAATTAAAAAATATAATATTACATGGATATGAAAAATATATTTGATAAAAAAAATTAAGTTATTTTTAAATAAAATTTATATTTAAAAATGTAAGTTTTAATAGTTAAACATAATGTCCTCGGATTGGGTGACACGCAACAATTCATTGACACCGGGCTTAGCACTAAGCCATGGCATAAATGTTGATGGTCGCCACCCACCAGCCTGCATTTACGATGGTAGACGGCCATAACAGCAGTTATACGGTGGAGGGACACCTCCCTCGCGCGAACACTCTCGCTCACAGCGCACTCAGCATGACAGGGGTTATGGAGGGCCAGGTGACTTCGGCCTTTGTCAATTTGTTTTTTCATGAGCCTGGACAGAGTGGGTCTACTCTCGCTTCGGCTCTCCTCTTCGTATGGGAGCTCTGGTGCAACCCTGTATCCTTCTCGCTGCAACTCGTGGAGGAAATTCCTGGAAATTTGCTTTTTCATGTGCCTGGACAGAGTGGGTCTGCTCTTGCTTCGGCTCTCCTCATCATTTGGGAGCTCTGGTGCAGCCCTGCATCCCTCTCGTCCCGGCTCACTCCCATCTCGCTGCACCATCACTGTATTGTCATCTATTCCCTGGCAATTATGACCAGAAAGCAGGGCAGGCCTCGTCGTGGCTTGGCCTGGTACACCCACAAGGCGCAGCGGCAAAGGAAAGAGAAGTTGGAGCGTGCTCTGGTGATGGCAACCTCCATTCTCCGAAAGAAGGCTCGAGCTGAGAAATTGGCTCTGCATGCCATCATTGCGGAGACAGGAGCCGGATGTAGCAGTGAAACCACGACAATTAAGCCTGGAGACAAGCAGGAGGATGGTGTTGCGGATGCGTTTCCCACCTGTTACGTGGAAGAAATTCTGTTTATGGAGGACTTGACGACCACCCCGAAGCCCCAAGCCATGGAGGCGAAACACTAGGATGGAAGCGGCCCAAAAATGGCTCTAGCAGATGACATCCCCGGGTGCATTGTTGAGGAAATTCCCTGGCCGGGTGACTACAGCCCCACTAGCCATGATACACAGGCAAAGTTCGAGGAAGAAACGCGGGATAAAACCAGAGCAAAAGTGAATGCGGTCAACAATAGCTCGGTGAGGAAGGACGAAGTGGATAGTGCAGAGATGATGGAGCTCGAAGCTGGAATTGGAGCGACCGTGGAATTGAGGGATGTATCCCTCAACGGCGTGGGTATTGGCTTGCATGGATCTCTCCTCCATGCAGAGCATCTGGCTCTGGTGTTCGAACTCTGAGGCCACATGGAAGACCTGGAGCATAGAGCCCTTCTCATGGGCCAGCGTTTGGACCTGCTCCTTGATGCGTACTCCAATGCTCCAGCTAAGCGGAAGTGCCCTCTCTGCGCGCAGGCATTTTCCATCCCAGTTGGGTCCACGTGGCAAACAAGCAAGGGCGACAGGTCACCGAGTATCTAGGTCTTCTATGTTTTTTCTGTTTCTTAGTTTTATCATGCTACTGTTATATGTCCATTTGGACTATAGCCATTTGTCCTGGTTTCCTCCGGGCAGGACAAATGCTATTTTGTTTCTTGTTTTATCATGATATTGTTATATGTTCTCCAAACTATGTTGGTTTTCGGTAAACGACAGCTTTTTGGTGACTCGGACCTATATCACTGTACATTTTGTCAAAGTTTTTTCGATAAATTAATATAGTAGGTTCCACCTTTTTTACTCAAAAAAAAAAAATAGTTAAACATAATGTTGAGAGTGTACCTCATTTGATACGTCCATATAAATTTATTAAAAAAAACAATATATTTAAACTTTATAAATAATTATTTAAATATATATTTTATTAATATAATTGTTGTCTTATTAATCATATAATAAATATGGATATTTTAGGGGCTAAATTTCTTTTATGAGCTAATTTTCTAAGGTTTTTCCCAAAAAAAGATTCGCTATTCTAAAAATGATTCACCCAAATTCTATAGGATAAAATTATTTTACCTTAAAAATCGCCAAAATTTTATACAAACTATATAAAATCCTTAGAAATTTAAATATTTTTACAAAAATATCGCCAAACATTTTAGAGTTGGCATATGAAGGATTAGGAAGATTCGTCATGTTTCATATCATATTTATGCATAAGACATACAATGTTTAATGTTTTGTATCATAGTTTTGATGCATAAGACATAAAATGTTTAATGTTTCATATCATGGTTGTGATGCATAGGACAAAACTAAACTTTAGTAGATAAATGTCATAATGCACAAGACACAACCATATCTCCAAACTCAATTATCTTTATGTGGAGTGCTTAAGTTGAGGTCTCAGGTCTCTAACGTTTATGATTGTGATGAATATAGGTATTATCATAAAAATACAAATTTCAAGGCCTTTGTGCATTCATTAGAGTTATTTGAGAATGTTGCCTTGTAATTTGTTTCCACTATGGTCGAGTACTTGTATATTAAGGAGGTTTGCCATAGAAAAAGGAAAGGAATGGTGTTGACGATGGAATTTTAGTCGAATCTAGCTTCTCAAATGTGGAGTAGTTGGAAAGTATTCTAAATAAAAAGATTTTCTTAATGATAAATCTAGCTAATACAATGTGTGTTTTAAATATAAAGATTTTTTTCATGATGAAATCACGAGAGGCCATTATGAAGATATTTAGTTGAACTAACTAAGCCAATTTTTAAGGTATGAATCCATCAAGATGTAAAATATTGATTTTTTTTGTATTTGTTTAATTTTATTTAATGTAATGACAAGGTCAATCCCAAAACTAAAGACTCTTCGACACTAATGTTAGCTAAATTATTGTACAATGATTTTGATTTGAGATAGAATACTATTGTCATGCAACACTCATACTAAACCAACTAGCATAAATTCATTTTAACTTGGCATTTATCAAGCATCAAGAGGGATCCAGTCCATGAAGGTGAAAACTTTCCTCAAGTTTTACTTACTCGATATTGTCTCTCTTCTCACTTGAGATACTTCACTCACATGTTATTTAATCACCCTTGACATCTTAAAATCTTTGATGATAGGAATGCTTATAGATCAAATTATTTGTTTCTAAAAGAATATAAAATACTTTTATTTCTATAAATATAAAATATATTCAATAAAGAGAGAGAGAGAGAGAGAGAGAATCTAGTTTTTTAAGGTCACGACCAAGCCATACACCAAATTGGTGTATGAGAGCCCCTTGTTTGTGGGACAAGTGACCCCCTCCGCGTAGGGATTTGACTACTAAAGTCTACGAAGGTATACATACCCTACACCCCTCTGGATTTGAACTTGTGACCTCTTAGAAGGAAACAAATGTGCTTAGCCATTTGGCCCACTCAGAATATATCAAACATTATCACGAAACTTTTAAATATATACACTTAAATGATATACTAATTTTATTTTATTTTGTTGTAATTTAGCTACTCATCTATTAATAATATACAAAAAATAATACACGTGATCATGGTATAGCACAAGTTGTAGGTTGGGCAAAGCTCGACCCAACCACAAAAGCAAGTGCTACAACTTGGGAATCCTACACCCAATGTCACCTTGATGTAGGTCCCGCACTTCAAGGGTGACAAGGTCACTCTAGGGAGGCGATCCCGGTGACCCAAGGGGGAATGAGAAAGATGAAGGGAAGTGTAAGGAGAATCCCCCTGGAAGGTCAAGTGATGGAAGAAATGATTGGTTGAAAATGGTAAGTGAAGAGAGGTAAATGGATACCAAGTAAAGCAATAGTTGTCAGTGCACATGTACCTTCCCAAGACACAAGAAAAGACACTTTTCCAACCAAGTATAGTAATTGATCAGCAAGTTAAGCTTGTTGTCCCTAAAATATAGCGGCATACAAGTTAGTAAATCAGTAATAGATTACATCCAAATCAGCAAGTAAAGGTCTATATTAGTTAGCAATGTCAGCAATAAAACTAGTAACCAATGTGGACCAAAAATAACACTTCAAGACTAAATAAAGATGGATGTCATAAAAGTAAATTTCTGCAGCAGTATATCAGCCTTATGACTGTAGCATTTAATGAAGTACAACAGAAAATATGACCATCAAAAAGTGCCAAAAGCTAGCTCAATAGATGTTTTTAACGTTGAGTAAATTGTTGGGTTGAAGAAACAATCTACAAAGGTAACCTACAAACCAAATTTAAGACTGGAAACTAGCCTTTCCAATCTAGAGAGGGCTCTCTCTAAGACTTGATCTCTAATAGACAGGTTGCTCTGAATTGATGGCTAGATTTAGAACTTTGAGATAATTTTTCAAGGTTTGCTGGAAAAAAGGTATAGTATTTCTAGGGCTATGGATCCAACCACTGAAAACAATGTCTGGTAGGTAGAACTCCTCAGAGGAACAAAGGCTAAACAAGGTGATGAACTTCAATGTTGAGTTTGATTATGTAGGGTGAAAGAAGAACAGAAACACATAACAGAATTAGAGCATCACAAAGAATGAATTATGACCTTAGTTAAGAAGCTAAACAAAATTTAAATTAGTTAAGTCTAGAGCACCATTAGATGAATTCTGGACTTTTAATTTACCAATTTAAAGAGAAGAAAAGTGCAGATGAAAATAAGTAAACAAGGAATACATACAAAGAAGAGTAGAATCTTCAGATCACCACCGTTAGAATCTTTTTCAGAAGGAGTTCGAGACTTCTGCATTTGTATTTTTATTTGATTCAGAAAATTACATTGAGGATCAAAATTCCTATACTTCTTCCCACCTTTTTTACATCAAAATAGTCAACATATATAGAAAACTAAAGCTACACTTAGCTTCTAGGACTTGAACTACTACCTCCTAGAGTTACGGATCCAGTTTCTTTCAAAGAGAACAACAACCTCTACAAAGTTTACCAAAAATAGAAAACCCGATTTTCCAATCATAACATAACTGAAATATCATTTACAATCATAAATCCTTGAGCGAATTTCAACCATATGGTTGTGATGAGTCATCATGTGCATTGTTGGACAACCCTGTCACCCTTGCGCAGCGAATTCTGGTTACTATTGCGCAAGTGTCGGCAGCAGTATTTGCGCAGCGACTTTGCATAGCGGACCTTCATACTAAGGTTGCTCGTGCGAATCTAATTGGCAGCAAAGGTTGGGATCATTCAGTTTGTCCTTAGCTTCTTTATCCAATTTCACTTGTAGTCGTAAGGTCATGTTTTCCTTTCTCAATGACAAGTTTTGTTTCTTCAAATTTCTCACCTACCTCAACAAAGTTGCATTCCTCTTAAATTTTGATAGAGCATCAGAGATGGTTGCACATGCATTGTCTATAGTTGGTCTGCATTTCTTGTAATGATCCATGATCCCTTCCTCTGATATTCTCTTTTCCTCTATGAGTTTGATGATCTCATCTTGAGCTTCTCTTAGCTGCTTTTTTAGCCACTTTATATTATTATTTTCCTCATGTTGTTGAGGTGCGAGAACTCTGACCTACTTTACTCTGTGGTGTTTGTGCTTCAGGAGTCCTTTCTGTTAGATTCCTCTTCAATTCTCTATTCTCCTAATAGAGTTGGTCTATAATATGTTGAGATTTCTTGAGTTGTTGTTGCACCTCTTCGATATCTACATCTTTCTCACTTGGTTCCACTTGCTTGTCATCAATCTCCTGGGATGCAAATTCAAAAAACTATGTTTGAATTGTGGGTATGGGAAACCTCCTAGCAGAGGACCTGGTGTGCGGTTTACTAGGATATTTTGTCTCCTTAGTTTCATCAGTGAATCTTAGTTTGCTTATTTTCTTCAAGGATGGATAACCGAGTGATGAATTCTCAATCTCTTTTCTTTTTCCATTTTCAGCAACACCTCCTCCTTTTACCCATGAACTATTAGATGTTGATTTCTCAGCAAACAAGGGAGTATATCCTTTGGGATCTAGGGAAATGTTTTTTGAAGTCAAGAAGGAACCCCAATCTCTGTTTAAATTTCCAATCTCTTCAACCACCAACAGCTTCACCAAGGAAAAATGGAATAGGCTACTCTTTGGCTGGTCAGCTTTGGCTTAGATATTGTCTGCCATTTTTCCCAGGCTTCTACATAAGAAGAAGGGTAAGTTTAAGGGGTTTTTCCCTATGAAATGCATCAAGATCCTAATGTGGTATTTATATACCTTGTCAAACCTACCCTCACAAGTAAAGTATTTCCAGATTACCCTCAAAAGGTTCTCAAAAGGTTCAAAAACATATTCACTGGGAATGGTGGCACCAATCTTCTGATTTCTATATTCAAGTTTGATAAAATCAATATAAAATGAAGTATCTAATGGCATACCTTTAAACCATTTCTCTCCCTACATAGGAATATCTTTAGTAGATTATATGGTTTCCTCTTACACTTGAAAATTGATCCCTGCAATAGTTGTGTTGACGCCATTAAATTTAAGAGAAAACTTATTGTTTGGCTGCACATTATACCCTTGAACCTTTTCACAAAACCTCATGCATTTAGCTTGTTCAAAGGACACCCTGATCATTGGGTCTACGTTTACCAAATTTAAATTTTTTGTCTCAAACCTCATGACCTTCCTGCTTCTTACATTCTTTCTTTTTCGTTGAGGAGTTGTCATGATGTTGATATATGTCAACCATGTGTAAACTGCAGGTGTGTAGCAATAGATTGTAATAACCTCTGCGCAGCGAAAAAGGGAACTGTAAACTCTGCCAGCAAACGAGAGAAATAACCTCTGCGGAGCGAATGAGGATAGTGACTTTTTCACAATGCATAGAAACAGGTAGCAACAGAAAACTCTGTGCAGGAAACGAATCAGTGGAAATAAACTCAGCGCGGCGGAAAACTCGACGTAGCAATGAATAGTAGTAGAAAACTCGGTGCAGCAACAAACAACAACGGAAAACTTAGTGTAGTAATAAGGATGGCAAGAGTTTAGCTCAAATGAAAGGAAGTTGATTATGTGAAAAACAAACTCATTCTAGAGGCTAATTTGCAATGGGCTCTAAGAAAGGCTCTTGAACAATGATTGAAACAAATGGAGAATGCACAGCAAAAAAAAGAAAACAAAGTGAAATATTTGGATAGCGAATATCAAAAAACAGAGTTTGCGTAGCGACTGGAAGCACACAACATTTGTGTAACATAGAGCTTTGAAGCTTGTTGGAGAGGCTATGGACGACGCACAGGTATTGGAGGTGATGGATAAAAACAAAAGGTGGCCAATATTTATGCTTGAATGGATAAGGAACAAATTTTTGAAAAGGGAAGGATTATCCATAGCGACAAGACATTTTAAGGCGAGTTAAATATTTGTGCAGTGAACTTGCGTAGCAGGTACACCTTTGAATTTTTCAACGGTACAATTGATATGGAGTGCCACAATTGTTCCTTTTCTAACCTCATGATTAGGTGATTATGAACCATAATATCTTTTGACATGACATTCACCCTAACCATTTTATTCGACCTTAGTACTTAATTTCACACTTTTTAACATGACTCGAGACTTAGGAAAGTAGATCATTACAACTTGAACATGATGAAATTTACACTCTTGAATCTTTTCCTTTATGGTGGTGTTTTATGAAAACAAAAATACACCCTTTAAACCAACGTATGGCTAAACCCATTACTGACATTTCAATCCATTCTTTATTCGATCACTAACCTCATAAACCTTGACACATTAACTATGACTTATCTAGAATATCTTGAATTTCCCAAGATCATGGCATGACTTTGAAAATTTTTGTACAAGCCTCTAACTCTAGCTATAAAAATCATGGTTCTAACAGATGCACCTAGGTTAGTAGGTTAAACTAGCAAAGTTAGACAGTTAGTCTAGCGTTAGATTATGAGATATTAAAGGTTAGGGTTAGAGTTTAAAGTAGCCTTAATGGTTGTAGGTTAGTTTTACTACAGAAATAATACTTTGTGGGAGAAAGAGGACACCCTAAGGGAGGAAGAATCCTAAGGGAATCAATATCATTATCCAAAAGAGACAACTTCAAAACTTGAAATTTGTACGTTTACCAAGGTAGAAATTTATTTCTCCCATGCAATAAGTAAATGACTAGTGCCTTTAAGAAAGGGTTAATGGAGTCAAGAGAATATGAAGAATCTAGATAGGCTACTTCCTTGGGGGTGTAAACCCTTTTACTCCCCAAGGAAATATTCTCTTAGCTAGGGTTTTAACTAGGAGGGTGTATGCAATTATACTCCTCTTAGTAAACCCTTATGAAGTAATATTCCCTTAGCAATAAAATGGTGGAAACACAAGTAGGGGTGTATTCCCTTATACTCCCTACTTGTCTCAAGAAAATATAACCTTTAACTTGTACAAATAATAATACAATGAAGTAAATGGCACCTTCAAGCATTAAAAGGAAATAAAATCTAGACTAACCACCAAAAAATCAATGAAGAAAGCCTTCCAAGGATAGTGCACCATCTCCATCAACCATAACCAAGACATAGCCATAAACAAAATCACAAGAGAGAGAAATAACCAAAGAGAGAAAACATTTCAGTCCAATAGCCTCTCACAATGGAGAGTTATGTCTAAATGAGATCTTATGATCTCTTATTTATACAAAATGTCACTAAGGTGACTTGTCCATATATTAAGGGGTAAACCACAAGACTAGGGGTCAACAACCCTAATCTTGCCCCATTTAACAAAGTAATATTAAATAATTCATTTAAAGTTTCACTTTTGCACAAATAAAACCCTAAAACAAAGGTGATGTCATCCCTTGAAGGAGGACATTTTGGAAAATTGAACAAGTCGTTGGAGCTGGGCTGCAAAGTAGGGCCTCCAAAGGCCATGTGGCAATCATTTGGAGCCTCTCCACCTCAAAATTCCTTGTTTCATGTTTTGATTCATCAACAACCACCATTATCCCCTCAAATGTGACATCAATCCCCTAGGGAGTGACATTTTTCCCCTTCTCAGAAAGTCATTTGGCATGCAAAGGGTGGGATATGTATATCCAGTTGTCTCCTAGGCTTTCAAAAAAATCTCTCTTTCATCTGGAATGTGGGCATATGTCATCCACCCTATGAGTTTCTTTCCCTTATGGAAACTCAAGCTAGGCTTGTTCTTCCAAAACTGGCCACTAACCTATACTTGCAAGACAAATGGATACTCCCTCCAAGGATCTCAAGTCAAAGCATCATGATGAGGGAATCAAGTCAATAAAATAGCCATTAAAGCATGTATACCAGGACTACATCATACAAACATGTGCTTTAAGAAACTATATGTTTTTCCAAGTTTGGTTATGGGAGGGTTGGCATGGTACTTATTTTCAATGGATCAAACCCCCTAAGTCTTGGAACAACCCTATTTGACTCATTTGAATGAATTGGAATGGATGGGGAAAGTACTCAATGGGCATGGGGTTCATGATATGCAAGGGTCTATAGTATCTCATTTATGGGTGCCTTTGTGGAGGGTGTTCCTCACCTTCGTCCATAATGCATTTTTTCCAAGCCCGTCAATTTCCTTTTATATTTCGTTCTTTGTATTTTCTTTCAATATAGCATAGGGTGATTTGGAGGCCACGTCCCTGGCGTGGTGACCAGATATCGACAGTTTCACCCACAAGTACTTTCATGGAAATGAGAATATTAGCTCATGATGACACCCCATTTCCGTCAGTCATGCAACTAAGAGCCATTACCATGGTGTGATGTTCAAAAATGGTAATGCCATACCGTTATATACCCATGGCCGTGATAGGATGGCTCATGATGAGACCCCTTATCCTTAACTAATCCTTTAAGCATCTTTATTTTTTCTTTTCATGGGGTCCTTATTTTCTCGCGGAGAATATTTTCATTGCTTTATCGGGATCCCTGGGGTGAAGTATATGGAAGGTTATTTCATTAGGATTTTATCTTTTTCCAGCTAACTCCACTATGGGCCTTCATCCCCTTCTTCCCATGAAATGAGGAATGGTCCCTTCTAGGATCAATCTACCCAAAAATCCCAAGAGATGATGTCATGAGGGGAAATAATGATGGAAAGTGGTAAGCATGGTTGGGAGTGGCATGATGACTCATCAAAGGAAGCTCCAAAAAACACCCCATCCTAAGGATGACCATCTACTTGAGTTCCCCAAGCCAACCACCAACATTTAAACAAGATAAAAGGCATAGTTTCCAAATTAAATGTCTCATAAACAAAAATAACCTTTGATACACAAGCTATAATGCCTCAAATATTAAAACAATACCCACCACCATACCTTACTTGTACCACGTGGAGCAAGACCCAAGTGACATGTGGTGGCAAGATGGTGTGGACGATGACCAGATGTTGGATCACTATGGTGGCAATGTGGGTCTTTGGATGAGAAAAAGGGATATTGCTAGTCATGTGGCCTCTTGGAAATCCATATATGCAACATGAGGGCATCAAGACGTAATCTCCTTAGTTATCCACAAAATGGGGATAACATCTAGCTCCTACTTGGGGACATGTGCTCATCGTAGAGTGCATAAGAATCGTAACATCTCCCAGTAGACATGTTCCTGCAAGGAAACATCAAACTATCAAGTGTAGGATGGCCTTCTTATTCTTTTTCGGTCATAATCAAAACCAACTAAGCTAGAAAAAGAAAATTTTGTCAAAATTTCTAACTAAGTATACATATATGATGATGAAATCAATAATGCAAGTAGAGAAAAATTAAAATGCAATGCAACTAAACTAATATGAGCAAACAAAATGCAATATGCAAGAAAGAAATATGACTTACCTACTTACCTGGGGTCCTAGGACCCTGAAGATGAAGTTTCAAAGGTGTCAGGTGAAATCGTACAACCATTGCAACCACCTGATCATCAAGCAAAGAAATTCCCCCCTATGCTTAATCATGTGAAACAACAAAGATAATTCCATCACATAGTAATCATGAGCATAAATAAACATATAATCAATCATGAAATAAAACTCGGGGAGATGGGTGGGAGGGAGGAAATCCTGCTGAAAAGAGAAACCACAATCTCGATCGTCCTGGAACTTCTGCGTACAAGCATAGCCACAAGTCCGATCTATCCATATATGGAGTG
>JZKD02S0179851.1:0-22873 GCA_000966675.3 Picea glauca
ATGATCCAGTTGTTGGTAGTATCTAGTGACATTGATCATATAGACTCCATCATGGATCATTGTTGACATATTGTTATGATGTCTCTTTTCATGTTTACTATTATATGTATCATTTTCACCTGGAGTACCATATTATTGAGTTGTATCATTTTGAATTGTATCATTTTGACTTATATCATTTGGACGTGTATCATTTTGACTTATATCATTTGGAAATGTATCATTTTGACTTATGTCGATGTTGGCCATGTATCATTCTGACATGTTATTGATCTACTGACATATTTGAATTTCACTTGTTTTAGTTAAATATGATGATGATCTTATCAATATTAAAGATATAAGTTGTTTGACATGATACTTATCTAATATTGGTATATTTGACTCACTTGTTTTAATTATACATGATGATCATGTTATAATCATTATCTCGTTATTTTATATATATTGTATGTTGTATATTTTATTTAGATAGATATTTAAAAGTATAATGATGTTGTTAGTTTGTATGGATGTGCATTTCCCTAAAAATTCTTTATAAAAGATATCATATATAATAATTGAAATTAAATATGACTTATGTTGGCATTATTGATTGTGTATTGTCATTGATGAAAACATGAATCAAACCAAACATGGACAATAATATGCTGATGAGGTTGATGACAAGGAAGGAATAGAGGAGATCATGAATAACATCTCTGAGTTGGATCAATGCAGAGAATCTTAGGAGAGATAGCCTCGTGATTGGATAGAGACAATGCATAGAGGAGAACACTAACAGAAAGCTCAAGAGAGAAGGCACATTTGAGTGAAGACAAAATAGAGTTTTGAAATTGAGGAAATCTGCACAAAGAATTGTGGAGTAATCATGACTGTTTGTTTGATTTGCAAAAACCTACATACTATTTGATAGATAATAGGAGTTTTCAAGAACAAAGATTGATGATGGATCGTTAGATCAAAATAACAGCATGATTGGATGGTAAATAATGAATAACAATGTTGATCATTGGATCAAAATAAGAGCATGATCGGATGGTAAAAAACAAAGAAATGATGTTGATCATTGGATCAAAATGAAATCATGATCAGACAACTCAAATCTCTTTCAGTGAGTCCGCTGAGCAACCAAAAAATGGCTAAGTATCATATTCTATCTATATCACTTAAAAAATTCTAAGTATGGTTCATTATGGAGGTAATGGAAGTTGGGAGTGCATTTGATGACACCCGAGAAGACATCTGAGTCTACAAGTCCGAGATTCCGCGAACCCATCACATAAAAATTCTAAGTAAAAGTTCATGTTTAAAATAAATGAGAACCATCCACTCAACAATTTATTAAATCATAATCATCGATCTCCAAGTTATGAAAAGGTTCAAAGTTTATCAGATCTCTGAGGAAGTGAATATCTAACCATCCATTGAGGACACTGATCCATGATGGAGGAGAAATCACGCACCACAAGTTGCATGATAGTTAATTCTAAGGAGGTGTTGGACTATTAATATGGAACGTTGATAAAATTGATGACGTGTCGCTCTAGGATTAAAAGTACACAATGGTCAAGTGTTAAAACTCCACTATGTTGAGAGAGTGTGGACCATAGATATCACCATTAGATTAATTCTGAACCGTTGATCCAGGATAATGCTGAAATCATTGAATAAGCGCATGTTTGGAATTGTGTTTGGTCATGGTTTCTGGTCACATAGAGGAAAGGGGTTCATAGCTGGATACTTAGCGCCAACGGTCAAACAAGAACCTTTTGTAATAGAGACTTAATGATAACCCAAGGTCACATAAAGGAAAGATAAAGCACCTAGGACGTAACTTTGTTTCCTTTAGGAAACCTGAGAAGAACACCATTAATGTAATCAATAGAGGCTAAGAGGCTTGTTCACCATTGCATTCACAAAGATACTAAGAGCATGATAGAAGCATATGGAAGAATATAATAAATTTTATATCCATACAAAACTCATAAACCTATAAAAGTAGAAGATAGAGAGCCTCCCTACCAGTACCATTCGAGAATATGATTCTTAATAAAGTTTCCTATTAAAAAGATATTGAGGAAAAATCAAATTCATTTGATTAATAAATGAAGAAATTAAAATAAATTTTTGTTAATGAAAGGGAACAATGGTTCATTATTAAAAGACACAATGGTTCAATGATGCACACCATTTGGAAGGATATATAAACTCATAAGAATGAAGAATGAAAGTGTGACTCATGGAGATATTTGAGTATATGCTACATGAGGAATATTCACATGAATAAGATTGCAGAGTAAAAAATGTGTAGTGAGGGTGGGAGGGAGGAGCTCGAGAGGATTGCAGTCTTCTACAGGTTAAAGGCTGAACTACATGGAGTTGCATCTTCTTTTCAAGTTGGTGCTTGGAGAAAACAGGGGGTCATTTCCTCCTTTCAAGTTGGTGCTTGAAGAATACAAGGGGTTGGAGCCTCCTTTAAAGTTAGTGCTTGGAGAAGAAGGGATTTGTTGCTTCCTTGAGTAGGCTCTTAGAAAATAAGGGGATTTGTGTCTCCAATAGTTGGTGCTCTAAATAGGATTGGCATCCTTCACAATCACAAATTGTTCTTTATAAACTTTGTAATTCTTGTTAATTATATTTATATAATTGATTTTAAATACAATTCCATTGTTTAACTATTGTGGTAATTAATAAAATAACAAAGTAATTACTAATTGTTTAAAAAGGTAATACTGATTCACCCCCCCAAGTATTTCCAACAACTTACTCTATAATAATATAAGTTTTTTAAGAGGCACAATGTATTTAACTAATTAAAGTGAAATAAAAAATATTAAATTAATAAATGGAAGCTATAAAGGAAGCAACATGAGTTGTTAAAATGGAAGCAAAATGTGGCTCTAGAATGGAAGTAAAACTCGACATTAAATTGGAATCCATACTTGGAGCTATTTCTGGATCTAAGTAGGAAGCTAAATTGGTTGCTTAATAAGAAGCAAAACTAGATGCTAATTAAGCAACAAATCCCAATACTAAAAGGAATCAAACCCTAGACCTAAAAAATACACAAAATCAAATGCTAAAAATGAAGCAAACCTTAGAATTAAAAGGAAGAAAACCATGGAGCTAGCAAGGAAGCAATTTTGGAAGAAAAATTCAGTGCTAATTAAGGAGCAAAACCTAGTGGCACTTCGGAAGAAAAAAAGAAGCATTTTTGGAAGCAAAAAAGGAAGCAACAATGGAAGCCAAACTAGAATCAATCTTGGAAGAAAACCTTGGTGCTACCTAGGAAGAAAAAAAGAAGAAATTCAGGTAGCAAACAAAGAAGTAAAAATGGAAGCAATTTTAGAAGCAACAAAAGATTCAATCATGGAAGGCATTTTAGAAGAAAAAAAAGATGCAATAATGGAAGGAAATCTTGGCATACATTTGGAAGCCAAACCATAAGCTATTTTTGACGTTATACCAGAAGAAAAACATGAAGCATAGTTGGGAGAAAAACTACCAATTTAGGCCCTATTTTAGGCGTTATTTTAGGAGCAAAACTAGGCGCTAAACTAGGCACTATTTTAGGCACTAAACCTGTCGCTGAACTAGGTGCTAAACTCGAAGCTAATCCTGATGCCCAACTGAACATGCCATTTGGTGTCGGTTTTTGCGCCGACCATTGAGTCCAATTCATGAACTCAAATACACTGAATTCTAACGTTATTCTAGGTGCTAATGGCATGTTTGGTTGTAGTGTTAATATTTACTCAATATTATATTATTATTTTAGGAGGGACACATGTCAACTCCAGGTTGATCACGCTTTTCACTTTTTATATATTTTAATATTATAATTTTTTTAATGTGAAATACTAATAGATAAATCACCCATACCAAACAAAGTACACAACTTCAACTTGTAATATCTATTTTGAAACTATATTATTTTTTAGGAGGGACACGTGTCAACTCCAGGTTGAGCGCATTTTTCACATTTTATATATCTTAATATTATAAATTTTTTAATGTGCAAATACTAATATATAAATCACACACAACCAAACAAAGTACCCAACTTCAACTTATAATATCTGTTTTGAAATTATATTATTCTTTTAGGACATACATGTGTCATTTCTTCATTTAATTAGTGTACTGAATCATTTTTCATAGTATTATAGTTGAAATCAATGCACCCTATTGTTTTATGTTATATCACTGTCACTGAAATCAATGCACCCTATTGCTTCATCCCTCTGAAATAGTATTTGAAAATCCAAAAGGATTGCCTCCACGATGACTAATTTAATGTTCCATTGAATTTATGATAAGGTCCTTGCCAAAGTCAAGAACATATCGACTCAACCCAAATGAAAATATATAAATTGAAAGGTAGAGGATTAATTTCCTTTGTATCATTTCTTCAATTAATTAATGAACTGAGTCATTTTTTAGTATTATCATTGAAATCAATGCACCTTATTGTTTTATGTTATATTATTATCACTGAAATCAATGAACCTTATTGCTTTATGTTATATCATTGTTAAAATGAATACAACTACTTGATTATGATAAATCATTCTTTATTCTATCATCAGTCGATGCATATTTTTTTGCATTAAATCAATGCAACTAATTTCTAGAGTACAACTAAGATAGTTCCCTTAAAACTTTCTCCAAGAATATCTCACAAAGCATAGCTAGGATAATTCACTTAATATTTAATGCTATTATTTTCATCACATAGTTGTTTATTTACTCAATATTATATTATTATAGTTCACTGCCTTCTATTGTATCATCACTTAAATAATTTTTCATAGTAATATCATTGAAATCAATTCTCCTATTGCTCTAATAGTAAAATAGTATTAGTAATAGTAAATATACTAAAGTAAATAGTAATGGTAAATACTAAAGTAATAGAAGTAATAGCAATGGTAAATACTAAAGTAATAGAAGTAATAGTAATAGTAAATACTAAAGTAATAGAAGTAATAGTAATAGTCAATATAAATAATAATTGTAATAGTAAATGCTAAAGTAAAAGTAAATTAATAGGTAAGTGAATGGATGAGACATAATGAATGGTGAAGAATTTTTCTTAAATACTTCATCTGTTGATAATCAATGACACTTGTAGATATTGGCTAAAAGCATGCTTCCTTAGGATCAAATTGTGTATTGGATCACCTTTCATAAGGAAATAATGGACCTTTACTTGTCCTTTTTCCATTGATGGTTCTTCCAAGTTATTTTTGACGCCTTTGTACAAATTTTTATGATCATTGAATCATTTTCCATCTGAAATATTGGACCTTTACTTGTCCTTTTATTCTTCTGATGGATCTTCTAGGTCAATTTTCGATATCTTTATTAAAAGTTTCTTGGACCATAGGATCACCTTCCATCAGGAATATTGGACATTTAATTGTCTCTTCCCCTTTCGATGGATCTTTTATGTATGTTTATGATGTATTTATTCAATTTTTTTTTACCACTGGATCACCTTACATTAGGAATCTTGGACCTTTACTTGTCCTTTTATCTTCTGATGGCTAATTCAGGATTGTTCCTAATGTATTTATTCAAACTTTTTCTAACCATTGGATCACCTTCCATCGAGAATATTAGACCTTTACTTCTATTTTTACCTTCCAATGTCTCTTCCATGCCTATTTTTGATGTCTTTATTCAAACATCTTCTGTTCATTGGATCACTTTCCAATGGGAATATTGGACCTTTACTTATCATTTAACCTTCTAATGGATCTTTTAGGCCTGTTTCCAATGTCTTTATTCAATATTTTTCTAACCATTAGATCACCTTCCATTGGGAATATTCGATCGTTACTTGTCCTTTTTACCTTTCAATGTCTCTTCCAAGCCTATTTACGATGTCCATGTCGAGGTCCCTTCTATTGGGTTGTTATATTATTTGCAGTAAAAGTCAAGTTGAGGTGGATCGACTGGAACTGAAAGTTGAAGGTCGAAGTGTTCAACCAAGAAAATTCAAATTCAAAGTAATCAACAACAAGTCGAAGAGTTCAACCAACAAGAGGTTGACAATCAATTATGTGAAAACTGACTGAAGATTGAATGAAGTTCGATTGATAATCTGATTGGAAGTCGACTGTAACATAATCCCAAGATTTGTGGGATTTTTATACAATGATCTGCGTGGATCCATAAATGTTTTTGGGTGCCTTTATTTAGGGTTTTTCCTACTGTAAATATTATAGATAAGGTGTGTTGTAGTCATGTTAAAAATTTGATGTTGTAACGATATTCATGTTAATATATAGTAGAATGTTGCTGGTCATGTAGATGTAAACTGAATTGGATATAGAGTTGTCCTTGTGTAAAACAAGAGGTTATGATGTCAATTGTTTCTTAGGTGTAGACTAAGGTTAGACATGAAACCTTTTGTTCTAAATGAATAAGACAACAATAGAGAAAATCGCTCAAGGAATGATGGCTATCCCATTTGTGTTTCTAGGGTAAAATCCATGTGTACTGTGTGTTTGCTTTGTCATTTATTTTTAGCTTAAATATTCATCCTCTCTTCTATTAGGTTTATCGTGGAAGTATAATTTTCCTCACATGTGGTATTAGATCTTGGTTTAACAACCTTCAATCTGAGCTAAACCCTAGGTCCAATAAGAGTCGTAAGCTAGAGATCTTTAAAGTTGTGCTCAAGAATAGCTCAAGAATAGAGATTGAAAAATTCAATGGCCATAATTTTGAGTTTTGGAAGCTTAAAATTGAGGATCTCCTTGTAGATTTAGAACGATGGGAAATAGTTTTTCCAGGTACCATTCCAAAAGGTATGTCGAAGGAAGAATGGGATAAACTTGAGAGAATGGTAAGGAGTATGATTAGAATTTGTCTTGCAGATTCAGAATGGTAAGGAGTACGATTAGAATTTGTCTTGCTACTAAATGTCTTAGGTGAAGATTTGACCAAGAGATCATGGGACAAATTGGGAAGATTGTACTAGTCAAAATCCCTAGTAAATAACTAAAAAGATTGTGCCTCGAGACCCTCATGTTGCATATATGGAGTGCCGAGAGACTACATGACCAACAATATCCACTTTCACATATGGATACCCTTCTCATCACCATAGAGGTCATATATTTTCAGATGGAATCCACCACACCAACTATCTTTCAAGAGGCACTAGGCCTTGCTCCATGAGGGTACAAGTCAGGTGTTATGGTGAGTGTCATTTCAATATTTGAGGCATTTGAGTATGTTGTATCTTAGACTGCTTTATATTTCATGACATATTCTTGGAAATTATTTAGTTTTCCCTGTTTCACCTTGGTGGTTGACATTTCTCCCTAGTAAGTGGTCTTCCATGGGAATGGGTTTGCTACTAGGAAATCCCTTGAAGATACATTGTATCGTCCCCAACCATACTTACCAATTTTCATCACTTAAACCCTCCATTTCTTTATCTCTTGGGATTTTAGGGTGTATTGACCCAAGAAGGGGTTGTCCGTCATTCTATGGGAAGAAGGGGATGAAATCCTAGAGGGATTGATGTTGGCTAAAAAGATAAAATTCTATAAGAAAAGGAGGACCCACAAGAATAAATTAATTCTTAGGGGGTTAGTTGGAGGATAGAAGGTCTCATCACAAGCTGAACTATCATGATCATGGGTATCTAGAGGTATGACATTACCATCATTTGACCAACAATCCAGGGTAGTGATTCTTAGTTTCACAACTGAGAGAAAGAGGGTCTCATCACGATCCAACCTTCTCACTTCCGCAAGGTATTTGTGAGTGACACTATCATTATATGGACACCATGATAGGAAAATGGACTTCAAATCGTCCTTAAAACATGAAAGAAACAAAGAACGGAAAAGAGATGGGCTTGGAAAATTTGCATTGCAAACAAAGGTGCCACACACCCTCTACAAAGGAACTCATGAATGAGACACTACAACCCCTTATATGTCATGAACCTCATTTCCATTAAGTCTTGATCCTTAACCACTTCATCCACTTTACATGGCTTAGAGAGGGATCACTTGGGAAACACTCCTTGACCTAGGAAAGATCTACCCAATACGAAACCTTGTCAACCCTCCCATATCCAAGCTTGGAAAGTCACATAATGTATTTGAGTACTTACGTGTTTGACATGGTAATATTTTATGCACATTCTTAGGTGGCTCATTTATTGATTTTATTTACTCATAATGGTATTTTGACATGAGATCCTTGGAGGGCATTCTTTTTTTTATTTACATGACCTAGTTGGTGGACTGTTTTGGAGGAACAAACCTAGCTTGGGCTTCCATGGGGCTTGAAGCCCACGGATTGGATGCCAGAGGCCCGTACACCAAATGAGAAAGAGATACCTTCATAGGCCTAGAAGACATTGTGGACAACATGACCTATCCCTCACATGCCAAACATTTTTCTTAGGAGAGGAAAAACATCACCTTTAGAGGCATGACGTCATCTAAGAGAGATAGGGTTTGGTGGTGAAGTTATTATTCATTGAACGAAGGAGGTTTTGAGGAGAATGAGGATTTTCCCATGAATGAATGACCTATATGATTGAAATTTGTCTTTGGGAAGTCTAACTACACTTCTCCAACACCAATGACTTGCTCCTAGTGTCAAAACATCCCCTAAAGGGGTGACGTTACCTTGAGTTAGGGTTTCTTTTTGTGTATAAGTGAATTCTAAGTGAATTTTTTAATATTATTTGTCTAAAGGGGCAATATTAGGTTTTTTGACCCCTAATCTTGTGGTTTACCCTAAAATTATGTGGAAAAACTATTTTAGTGACATTTTGTATAAATAAAGATCATAAAATCTCATTTCATAACAAAACTCTCCCATTGTGAGAAGTATTGGAATGGAATTTTCACTCTCTTTGGATATTTTTCTCTCTTGTATATGGCTATCTCTTTGGTTATTGGTTGATGGAAGTGATGCGCTAGCCTTGGAAGGCTATTTTCTATCTATTGTCGTGGTTTTTCTTAGCTTTTTCCTTGAATTGGTAAGGCTTTTTACATTGTTCTATCATTTTTTATTCAAGACAAGGTTATTTTTCTAGAGCTATGTGGGAAGTATAAGGGAATACACCCCCACCTTAGTCTCCATCATTTTATGCTTACAATTTTATTGGTTTAACAAGGGTTTGCTAAGAGAAGTATAAGGGCATACACCCTCTTAGCCTAAACCCTATATAGAGATACTTGAATTGGGGAGTAAGAGGAATTAAACCCCAAAGGAGGTAGTGCCTCTATATATTTCTTTGCTTCACTCCATTAACCCAATTATTAAAAGAACTAGTCATTACTTTTTGGATTGGATAAATATATTGTTGCCTTGGTAAACATGAAATTTTCAAGTTTTAAAGTTGTTTCTTTGGGAAATTGTTCCTTGAGCCTTTGGATCTATTTCCTCATTGAGGTGTCCCCTTTCAACCAAAAATTATTGATGATGTTACAAAAATAACCTATAGCCAATAGGGATGCAAGAAACTAACCCTCTAAGCCCTAATAACTTCTAAACTAACCTTAGGTTTTAGCCCTAAATTTTCCCTAACTCTATACTAACCCTAGTGCACCTATTGGGATAGTTTGAAGTGGTTTCCAGTGGCTGATTTTTTTTCTATTAAGCTTGTTTTTATACATCCATAAGGATGATATTATCACTGCAACAACCTTTTGTTTCAGCCTTGCTTTTTGTGCTAGAGTTATTTCTTAATTATTGACAAGTTGAGCTAACTTTCACTAGCTTGTCTCTTGTTTATTTTATCATATGCTTAGCACTTATATTGAATCCTTTGATATCTTTAATGAGTTGATATATGTCATTTAAGTTTTATTAAATTAGGGACAAAAATATTAAATTTCTTTTCCAACTAATATATTACATTATATGCTTGGTTTTCCTTGTGTCTTAGGCATGTATTCACACTTGGTGGGTCACTCAACTCATTTGGAAACCCTTAAATCTTCTCAAAAATATTTCCCAAGATTTTCCTACCATATAGAATTGACCTCTAGGGACATCCACTCATACCTATCATCTTCCATCTCAATTCCTAGGGTCATCGAGATTCCCCCCTTAAGGTGACTACCTCACCTCTAAAGTGACAAGAACACATGCCTAATGTGACAATGGGCAGGTGCTCTCATAGTTGTTTCCAATTGGTGGTTGGGTCAGGATTTTACCAACCTACAACTTGTGCAATAAAATTTTATAGGATTTTGAATCCTCTTCATTCCCTAATGAAACTTTGGAAAGCTTCCCTCCCAAATCCTCTATCCCTTATCTTTCCTGGTGAATCCATTGAAGAACATTCCCTTTTCCACCCATTGAAGCTTGTCCAACGACTCCACTTTCCACAAACCCAACTTTCCCTCTTTCCCCTTTCCCTCCTTTGGTGAGACTTGATCTCACCTGGAGACTCCATTGAGGTGTCATTTCAATCAATGGAATTATGGCACCATGGGATGAACCCTCATCCAGAACTTGTTGCGACTTAGAGATGGAATTTTTATAGATGGAAAAGGAAAAAGCTGCTAATAAATCTGCTAAGGAAATGATGAATCACATAAGAGAGTTATTTCCTTCCCTTGACAATGAAGAAGTGTTCGAATAACATACATATGAAGAAACTCATCAAGAACAAAACACGATGATTTGTGACCCTTTCGAAGATCTTGATGATATTTTATTCCATGACCTCAGAAGTGAAGAAGTATCAGAGGAAATGTTGGATATGACAGATCCCCATGAAGAAAAGAAAGAAAATAAATATGCAATAAGGATCAAGCCTCTTTTGATGAGAGGTTATGGAGGGGCGTGTCCATAAGAAGAAAGAATAATTATGATAAAGCACAAAATATTGAGGCACCACTATCTTTGATCTCGGTTGATGAAGGCGAGGTTGTCCAACCTTGTTTTCCTCTTGCACATGATGTTGAAGAAGTGATCAGTCTCGATGATGAAGAATTTGAATATCTAGTTGAATACATCCATGCCTTTACTCCTCCTACACACGAAGACGAAAATATAGTCATTTTCAGTCATACCGATGGTCTTATGAAAGTACCCTTTGATATGGTTGATGAGCATATAGACATTTTCATATAGATTGGCAGACGTAGGTGGGATTTTGGTCGTCTCATTTTCAATAGAGACCCCATTTATGATGTTGAGGGTAGCCCCCAAGAAACGAGGTTTGAGTTGTCATATTCAGAGAGATACTTTTCATGCATATATGGTTCATATGTTTGGGAGTTTGATGATGACATGATTACAGATTTGTTCAAGGAATCTCAACCACCTTCATCCTCAATTTTGGAGGAATACCAGGACGTGTCCATCTCAGAGAGGTCAAAGAATCACTATACAAAGAGGAATTAATTTCATATTGAGGATTTCTGTAGGGATTTTCATAAAAAGAAGAGGTGTTTCCTAAGTCTGATGGAGGAGTTTTTCTCTAAGGTTGTGCCTTACCCTGTTTCCTCTTGTTTGGGAAATCATAGGGTTTTCTTGGGATCTCTTGTCCTTTCTCATCCTTCAGGGAACAATGATTCTCTGAGTAAATATGAATGTGATTCATCGTCTACATATGCTATCCCTCTTCAAAGATGGATTGATCAGGCTCTTGGATACTCTTTCAGGGGGGATGACCGGGCTAATGGTTTCTCTTTCCAACAAGATTTTCTCCCTCCCACCCATCTCCATGAGGTTTATTTCATGATCAATTATATATCCATTTATTCTCATCGTCATTTTTTGTTGGAATTATCTTTGTTGTTTCACATGATTAAGCACAGGGGGAGATACTTTGATGAGATGATCAACTGGTTGCATTGGTTGTATGACTTTACCTGACATCTCCTATCACTTGATCTTGAGGGCCCCAAGGCCCCAAGTAAGTAGCTAGGTCATATTGATTTCCTTTAATTTTCATCTTGATTGATCATATTATTTGCATTTCATTTTTCATTTTTCTCTACTTGCATATTGATTTCATGCTTAGTTTAGAAATTAAAAAAAAAAGTCAATTTTTTTCTTTTCTAGATTAGTTTTTATTTTTTCTTTTTATTTATATGGATGAAGGGTGACAACACCACCTTATATGCTTTGATGTTTTTGTATGATTTTTGGTAGGTACAGGTCCACCAGGAGATGTTGCGGTTCTCATGCACTCTACTGTGAGCACATGTCCCCAAGTAGGTGCCATATGTTATCCCCATTTTGTGGGATAACTAAGGAGATTATGTCTCGAGGACCTCAGGTTGCAGATATGGAGTGTTGAGAGACTACAAGACCAAAAATATCCACTTGCATAGATGGAGACTCTTCTCACCACCACATAGGTCATAGATTTTTAGATGGCATCCACCACAGCAACTGGCTTCTGAGAGGCACCGAGCCTTGATCCATGAGGTACAAGTAAGATATTATGGTGAGTGTCATTTCAATATTTGAGGCATTTGAGTATGTTGTATATTAGATTGCTTTAGATTTCACGACATATGCTTGGAAATTATTCCTTTTACCCTGTTTCACCTTGGTGGTTGACATTGTGCCCTAGTAAGTGGTCTTCCTTGGGAATAGGTTTGATACTAGGAACTCCCTTGAAGATCCATCATACTCTCCCCAACCATACTTACCACTTTTCATCATTTAAACCCCCCATTTCCTTATCTATTGGGGTTTTAGGGTGTATTGAACCAAGAAGGGGTTGTCCCTCATTCTATGGGAAGAAGGGGTTGAAGGCCTAGATGGATTGATGTTGGATAAAAAGATAAAAGCCTATATATAAACCTTCCATATGATTCACCCAGGGATCCCCCAAGAAAGAAATGAAACGTTTCTCTGTAAGAAAAGGGGGACCCACAAGAACAAATGAATGCTTAGGGGGTTATTTGGAGGATAGGAGGTCTCATCATGAGATGGCCTATCATGATCATGGGTATCTAGCGGTACAACATTACCATCATCTGGCCACCAAGCCAAGGTAGTGGCTCTTAGTTGCACAACTAAGAGAAAGGGGGTCTCATAACGAGCCAACCTCCCATTTCCGCAAGGTATTTGTGAGTGAAACTGTCATTATCTAGACACCATGCTAGGACAATGGCCTTCAACTCATACTTAAAACATGAAATAAATGAAGAATGTCAAAATTATGGGCTTGGAAAAATTTCATTGCAAACGAAGGTGCCACACCCCCTCTACAAAGGCACCCATGAATGAGACACTACAACCCCTTGTATGTCATGAACCTAATTACCATTGATTCTTGATCCTTAATCACTTCATCCACTTTACATGGCTTAGAGAGGGATCACTTGAGAAACACTCCTTGACCTAGGGAATATCTACCCAATAGGACACCTTGTCAACCCTCCCATATCCAACCTTGGNTATAAGGGCATACACCCTCTTAGCCTAAACCCTATATAGAGATACTTGAATTGGGGAGTAAGAGGAATTAAACCCCAAAGGAGGTAGTGCCTCTATATATTTCTTTGCTTCACTCCATTAACCCAATTATTAAAAGAACTAGTCATTACTTTTTGGATTGGATAAATATATTGTTGCCTTGGTAAACATGAAATTTTCAAGTTTTAAAGTTGTTTCTTTGGGAAATTGTTCCTTGAGCCTTTGGATCTATTTCCTCATTGAGGTGTCCCCTTTCAACCAAAAATTATTGATGATGTTACAAAAATAACCTATAGCCAATAGGGATGCAAGAAACTAACCCTCTAAGCCCTAATAACTTCTAAACTAACCTTAGGTTTTAGCCCTAAATTTTCCCTAACTCTATACTAACCCTAGTGCACCTATTGGGATAGTTTGAAGTGGTTTCCAGTGGCTGATTTTTTTTCTATTAAGCTTGTTTTTATACATCCATAAGGATGATATTATCACTGCAACAACCTTTTGTTTCAGCCTTGCTTTTTGTGCTAGAGTTATTTCTTAATTATTGACAAGTTGAGCTAACTTTCACTAGCTTGTCTCTTGTTTATTTTATCATATGCTTAGCACTTATATTGAATCCTTTGATATCTTTAATGAGTTGATATATGTCATTTAAGTTTTATTAAATTAGGGACAAAAATATTAAATTTCTTTTCCAACTAATATATTACATTATATGCTTGGTTTTCCTTGTGTCTTAGGCATGTATTCACACTTGGTGGGTCACTCAACTCATTTGGAAACCCTTAAATCTTCTCAAAAATATTTCCCAAGATTTTCCTACCATATAGAATTGACCTCTAGGGACATCCACTCATACCTATCATCTTCCATCTCAATTCCTAGGGTCATCGAGATTCCCCCCTTAAGGTGACTACCTCACCTCTAAAGTGACAAGAACACATGCCTAATGTGACAATGGGCAGGTGCTCTCATAGTTGTTTCCAATTGGTGGTTGGGTCAGGATTTTACCAACCTACAACTTGTGCAATAAAATTTTATAGGATTTTGAATCCTCTTCATTCCCTAATGAAACTTTGGAAAGCTTCCCTCCCAAATCCTCTATCCCTTATCTTTCCTGGTGAATCCATTGAAGAACATTCCCTTTTCCACCCATTGAAGCTTGTCCAACGACTCCACTTTCCACAAACCCAACTTTCCCTCTTTCCCCTTTCCCTCCTTTGGTGAGACTTGATCTCACCTGGAGACTCCATTGAGGTGTCATTTCAATCAATGGAATTATGGCACCATGGGATGAACCCTCATCCAGAACTTGTTGCGACTTAGAGATGGAATTTTTATAGATGGAAAAGGAAAAAGCTGCTAATAAATCTGCTAAGGAAATGATGAATCACATAAGAGAGTTATTTCCTTCCCTTGACAATGAAGAAGTGTTCGAATAACATACATATGAAGAAACTCATCAAGAACAAAACACGATGATTTGTGACCCTTTCGAAGATCTTGATGATATTTTATTCCATGACCTCAGAAGTGAAGAAGTATCAGAGGAAATGTTGGATATGACAGATCCCCATGAAGAAAAGAAAGAAAATAAATATGCAATAAGGATCAAGCCTCTTTTGATGAGAGGTTATGGAGGGGCGTGTCCATAAGAAGAAAGAATAATTATGATAAAGCACAAAATATTGAGGCACCACTATCTTTGATCTCGGTTGATGAAGGCGAGGTTTTCCAACCTTGTTTTCCTCTTGCACACGATTTTGAAGAAGTGATCAGTCTCGATGATGAAGAATTTGAATATCTAGTTGAATACATCCATGCCTTTACTCCTCCTGCACACAAAGATGAAAATATGGTCATTTTCAGTCATACTGATGGTCTTATGAAAGTACACTTTGATATGGTTGATGAGCATATAGACATTTTCATATAGATTGGAAGACGTAGGTGGGATTTTGGTCGTCTCATTTTCAATAGAGACCGCATTTATGACATTGAGGGTAGCCCCCAAGAAACGAGGTTTGAGTTTTCATATTCAGAGAGATACTTTTCATGCGTATATGGTTCATATGTTTGGGAGTGTGCTGATGACATGATTACAGATTTGTTCAAGGACTCTCAACCACCTTCATCCTCAATTTTGGAGGAATACCAGGACGTGTCCATCTCAGAGAGGTCAAATACTCACTCTACAAAGAGGAAGTAATTTCATATTGAGGATTTCTGTAGGGATTTTCATAAAAAGAAGAGGCGTTTCCTAATTTTGATGGAGGAGTTTTTCTCTAAGGTTGTGCCTTACCCTGTTTCCTCTTGTTTGGGAAATCATAGGGTTTTCTTGGGATCTCTTGTCCTTTCTCAGCCTTCAGGGAACAATGATTCTTTGAGTAAATATGAATACGATTCGTCGTCTACATATGCTATCCCTCTTCAAAGATGGATTGATCGGGATCTTGGATACTCTTTCAGGGGGGATGATCAGGCTAATGGTTTCTCTTTCCAACAAGATTTTCTCCCTCCCACCCATCTCCATGAGGTTTATTTCATGATTGATTATATATCCATTTATTCTCATCGTCATTTTTTGTTGGAATTATCTTTGTTGTTTCACATGATTAAGAACAGGGGGAGATACTTTGATGAGATGATCAACTAGTTGCATTGGTTGTATGACTTTACCTGACATCTCCTATCACTTGATCTTGAGGGCCCCAAGGCCCCAAGTAAGTAGGTAGGTCATATTTCTTTCCTTTAATTTTCATCTTGATTGATCATATTATTTGCATTTCATTTTTCATTTTTCTCTACTTGCATATTGATTTCATGCTTAGTTTAGAAATTAAAAAAAAAAAGTCAATTTTTTTCTTTTCTAGAATAATTTTTATTTTTTCTTTTTATTTATATGGATGAAGGGTGACAACACCACCTTATATGCTTTGATGTTTTTGTATGATTTTTGGCAGGCACAGGTCCACCAAGAGATGTTGTGGTTCTCATGCACTCTACTCTGAGCACATGTCCCCAAGTAGGTGCCATATGTTATCCCCATTTTGTGGGATAACTAAGGAGATTATGTCTCAAGGACCTCAGGTTGTAGATATGGAGTGTCGAGAGACTACAAGACCAACAATATCCACTTGCATAGATGGAGACTCTTCTCACCACCACATAGGTCATAGATTTTTAGATGGCATCCACCACACCAACTGGCTTCTGAGAGGCACCGAGCCTTGATTTATGAGGTACAAGTAAGATATTATGGTGAGTGTCATTTCAATATTTGAGGCATTTTAGTATGTTGTATATTAGATTGCTTTAGATTTCACGACATATGCTTGGAAATTATTCCTTTTACCATGTTTCACCTTGGTGGTTGACATTGTGCCCTAGTAAGTGGTCTTCCTTGGGAATAGGTTTGATACTAGGAACTCCCTTGAAGATCCATCGTACTCTCCCCAACCATACTTACCACTTTTCATCATTTAAACCCCCCATTTCCTTATCTCTTGGGGTTTTAGGGTGTATTGAACCAAGAAGGGGTTGTCCCTCATTCTATGGGAAGAAGGGATTGAAGGCCTAGATGGATTGATGTTGGCTAAAAATATAAAAGCCTATATATAAACCTTCCATATGATTCACCCAGGGATCCCCCAAGAAAGAAATGAAACGTTTCTCTGTAAGAAAAGGGGGACCCACAAGAATAAATGAATGCTTAGGGGGTTATTTGGAGGATAGGAGGTCTCATCATGAGATGGCCTATCATGATCATGGGTATCTAGCGGTACAACATTACCATCATCTGGCCACCAAGCCAAGGTAGTGGCTCTTAGTTGCACAACTAAGAGAAAGGGGGTCTCATAACGAGCCAACCTCCCATTTCCGCAAGGTATTTGTGAGTGAAACTGTCATTATCTAGACACCATGCTAGGACAATGGCCTTCAACTCATACTTAAAACATGAAATAAATGAAGAATGTCAAAATTATGGGCTTGGAAAAATTTCATTGCAAACGAAGGTGCCACACCCCCTCTACAAAGGCACCCATGAATGAGACACTACAACCCCTTGTATGTCATGAACCTAATTACCATTGATTCTTGATCCTTAATCACTTCATCCACTTTACATGGCTTAGAGAGGGATCACTTGAGAAACACTCCTTGACCTAGGGAATATCTACCCAATAGGACACCTTGTCAACCCTCCCATATCCAACCTTGGCAAGTCCCATAATGTCTTTGAGAACTTACTTGTTTGATAGGGAAATATTTGATGCACATTCTTAGTTGGTTCATTTATTGATTTGATTTAGTCATCAAGATATTTTGATTTGAGATCATTGGAGGGCTAGTTTATTTGTCTTTGTAGGACATAGTTGGTGGACAATTTTGGAGGAACAAGCCTAGCTTGGGATTCCATGGGGATTGAATCCCATAGGTTGGATGCTAGGGGCCCACATGATAGATGAGAGAGACATACCTTCAGGTTCCTAGAAGACATAGTGTACAAATTGAACTAGCCCTCACATTCCAAAATTTTTTCCTAGGAGAGAAAACACACCACCTTTGGAGGCATGACATTATCTAGGAGGGCTAGGGTTTGGTGGTGAAGTTATTATTCATTGAAACAAGGAAGTTTTGAGGAGAATGAGGCTTTGACCATGAAGAAATGACCTATATTATTGAGATGTGGCTTTGGGAATCCTAACTACACTTCTCCAACACAAACGACTTTCTCCTAGTGTCAAAACGTCCCCTAAAGGGGTGACGTCACCTTGAGTTAGGTTTTGTTTTTTGTGTAAAAGTAAATTCTAAGTGAATTGTTTAATATTATTTGTGTAAAGGGACAAGATTATGGTTTTTGACCCCTAATCTTGTGGTTTACCCTAAAATTATGTGGAAAAACTATTTTAGTGACATTTTGTATAAATAGAGATCATAAGATCTCACTTCATAACATAACTCTCCCATTGTGAGAAGTATTCGACTGAATTTTTCTCTCTTTGGATATTTTTCTCTCTTTTTCTCTTATATATGGATATCTCTTTGGTTATTGGTTGATGGAAGTGATGCACTATCCTTGGAATGCGATTTTCTAGATATTGTGGTGGTTTATCTTAGATTTTTCCTTGAATTCTCAAGGCTTTTTGCATAGTTCTATCATTTGTTATTCAAGTCAAGGTTATTTTGCTAGAGATAGGTGGGAATTATAAGGGCATACACCCCCACCTTAGTCTCCATCATTTTATTCTTACAATTTTTTTGGTTTAACAAGGGTTTGCTAAGAGAAGTATAAGGGCATACACCCTCTTAACCTAAACCCTAGCTAGAGATACTTTCCTTGGGGAGTAAGAGGATTTACACCCCCAAGGAGGTAGTACCTATAGATATTTATTTGCTTGACTCAATTAACCCAATTATTAAATTCACTAGTCATTACTTGTTTCATTGGAGAAATAAATTGCTACCTTGGTAAACATGAAATTTTCAAGTTTTAAAGTTGTCTCTTTGGGAAATTGTTCCTTGAGCCTTTGGCTCTCTTGCCTCATTTAGGCGTCCAATTTAAACCAAAAATTATTTCTTCTGTTACAAAACCAACCTATATCCAATAGGGTTGTAGAAAACTAACCCTCTAACCCCTAATAACTCCTAAACTAACCCTAGGATTTAGCCCTAACTTTTCCCTAACACTCTACTAACCCTAGCACACCTATTGGGCTAGATAGAAGTGGTTTCCAGTGGCTGATTTTTCTGATCTTAAGCTTATTTTTCTACAGCCAAAAAGCTGATATTATCACTGCAACAACCTTTTGTTTCATCCTTGCTTTTTGTGCTAGAGTTATTGCTTAATCATTGATGAGTTATGCTAGCTTTTAGTAGCTTGTCTCATGTTTATTTTATCATATGCTTAGAACTTATATTGCATCCTTTGCTATATTTATTGAGTTGATATATATCACTTACTTTTTCTGCAAATAGGGACAAAAATCTTAAATTGCTTTCACAACTAACATATTACATTATATGCTTGGTTTTCTTTGTGTCTTGGGCATGTATTCACACTTGGAAGGTCACTCAACTCATTTGGAAACCCTTAAATCTTACCAAGACTCTTTCCCAAGATTTTCCTACCATATAGAATTGACCTCTAGGGACATCCAATCATACCCATCATCTTACATCTCAATTCCCCCTAGGGTCACCAAGGTTCCCCCCTTGAGGTGACTACCTCACCTCTAAAGTGACGGGAACACCTTCATAAGGTGACAGTGGGTATGTGCTCTCATATTTATCTCCAAGTGGTGGTTGGTTCGGGATTTTCCCAACCTACAACTTGTGCGATAACATTCCCAACTTCTATTCCACATTTGTGTTAACTACCACTGACGAGGAGCCTAATTTGGTTAGAGAGGAAGTCGAGTTGGAAAAGGAGAAACTTTGGGAGGACGCCATGGTTGAAGAAATGGAATCCTTGCACAACAATGAGACATGGGATTTAGTCAAATTACCTTGTGGAAGCAAGATTGTTGATAGAAAGTGGGTATTCAAGAAGAATATGAATGAAACAGGTTAAGTCGAGAAATTCAAAGCTCGACTGACAGTGAAAGGATATTTCTAAGTCAAAGGAGTTGACTTTGGTGAGATTTTTTCTCCCGTTGGAAAATTAACTTCCATTAGAGTACTAATGTATTTGGTTGTAGCATTTGATCTAGAAATATAATAGATGGATTTAAAGACAATGTTCCTACATGGGGACCTGGAAGATGAAATCTACATGAAACAACATGAAGGATTTGTATTAAAGGGAAAGAAATATTTGGTGTGCAAATTGAAAAGATACCTTTATGATATAATGTAATCACCAAGGATGTGGTATCGAAATTGCGACACATACATTCTTAGTTTGAGATTTGTGAGAAGCAAAGTTGATCACTACATATATTCCAAATAAGAAGGTGGGAGTTTCATATATGTAATGTTGTATGTTGATGACATATTGCTGATCAGAAATAACATGAACACAATAAAGGAGGTGAAGAATCAACTATCTTCCAAGTTTGACATGAAGGATCTCGATGCAACGAACTTAATTATGGGAATGGATATTAAGAGAGACCAGGTAGCTAGAGAGATCTAGTTGAATAAGAAGAAGTATATTGAAACATTTTTGAAATGTACAACATGTAGGATTGCAAGCGTGTAAAGGTGCCAATTCTTGTGGGAGCAAGGCTAACTGCTGAACAATGTCCAAAGACACAAGAAGAAATAGAGGATATGGAAAGTGTCCCCTATACAAGTGCTATTGGTAGCCTAATTTATGTGATGGTATGATCTCGACTAGACATTTCCCATGCAGTGGGAGTATTGAGAAGATACACGTCAACACATGGAAAGGAGCACTGGACAACTGTCGAGTGAGTATTCAGGTATTTGTGTGGCACAAAGGACTATGAAATATGCTACCAAGGGAAACTTGGAGTTGACAATGAAGTATATGTGCATGGCTTTGTCGAAGGCAACTAGGATAGAGATCAAGATCGATGAAGGTCGACTAGTGGATATGTGTTCAATATGCTTGGTGGAGCAATAAATTGGATGAGTAAGCGATAAGTAGTCGTAGCCTTGTCGACAACAAAATATTAATACATGGCATCCACTCATGGAATAAAATAAGTTGTATGGATGCAACAACTGTATTCAATAATAAGGTTTGAGTAGAGAGATATGAATATAAGTTGTGACAGTCAAAGAAAAATATTTCTGGAAAATAACCCAACTTATCATTCCAAGACTAAGCATATTTATGTACAATACCATTTCATAAGAGACATGGTGGAGAGAAACAAGGTTCTACTGGAGAAATTAGACATTTTGGAAAACATAGCAAACTCTTTGACCAAGTCTGTGAGTGATGTGAACTTCTGTTGGTGTAGAGAGGCAATGGGCATTGCTACCCTGGGTCTGTGAACTAGATTTCATGAATCTTCAAGTTTTAATAAATAAGACAACAAGTGGGAGAATGTTAGGTTGTTATATTCTTTGCAGTGAAATTCGAGTCAAGTTAAATCGTCTAGAAATGAAATTCGAAGGTCAAAGTGTTGGACCGAGAAATTTCGAAGTTGAAGTACTCGATAGCAATTTGAAGAGGTCAACAGGTGGTTTTGTGGAAATCGACTAAAGACCAAATGAAGTTTGACTGGTAGTCGACTGGTAATTTGATTGGAAGTTGACTGTAACAGAATCCCAAGATTCATGGGATTTGTAGCCAATGATATGCATGGATTTGTAACCAATTTTGGGTGCCTTTATTTAGGGGTTTTCCTAATGTAAATACTATAAATAAGGTGTGTTGTAATCATGTTAAAATGTTGATGTTGTAATGGTCTTAATGCTAATCTTTAGCAGAAGGTTGTTGGTCATGTAGATGTAAGCCGAATTGGTTATAGGGTTGTCCTTGTGTAAAGAAACAGGGTATGATGTCAATTATGTCTTAGGTGTAGACCAAGGTTAGGCATGTAACCTTTTATTTTGAATGAATAAAACAACAAGAGAGCAAGACGCTCAAGGAATGCTGGTTTTCCCGTAAATATTTCCAGGGTAAAATATCTGTGTACTATGTATTTGTTTTGTCATTTATTTTTAGATTAAATATTTCTTCCTCTCTTCTATTAAGTTTAGTGTGTAAGTATAATTTTCCTCACACCTTCCATCAAGCCGATGGATTATTACAAGATGATACCTTCAATGATGATAATAGATATATGTTTTCAGTAGAAATGTTCTCATCCATTGGATCACCTTCCATCGAGAATATTGGGTCTTTTCTTCTCCTTATTATTATTGATGGCTTCTTCTATGCCTATTTATAATGGTAATTCATTCGACCTTGAGACCACCCATGACCTATTTTACACAATCTTGTTCTAGAAGTTCACCTACAATGAGATATTAACATCTCGGTTCTCTTGGTGACTCCTTCCAAAAAATAATTCATATAAAAAAATCAATATCAAAAAGAAAAATAACAACTATTGTCTATAGGGTTCCCATGCAAGTGATAATCCCTTCCTTTGATACGATTTTACAACATATCAATAAATAATTATGAAATTCAAACACCAATTCATAAAACAACAATTTTGCTCAATTTCTATGGGATACAAGCTTCCCATCCAATCCTTATCATTGCTTGTCTAGCTTAGGGAGTTTTTTAAGGAAACATGAGAAAACATAGAGCATAATTCTTAATTCACTATTTGAAAATGAAAAATCAAAACCATATAATCTAAGTTATCAAATTAAATCTATCTCCTACATTAGTGATGTTTCAAAAATAAAATTCTTCTAACTAATATATAGTTTTAGCAAATCGTGTGACATTAGGTCCAATGACCTACTTTATGGGAATCTCTCTCCCTATACTTTAAGCTTCTGGTTG
>JZKD02S0179873.1:0-12634 GCA_000966675.3 Picea glauca
AGGTTGTATCCCTTCATTTGCTGGATAATAATAAAGGAAGGACCTGGCAATTTCTATGGTGGACGTAGCCCACACTGGGTGAACCACGTAAATTTGTGTCTCTCTTGTATTGTGTATCTTTTGTCTTTTGTTTTCCACATTTGTTTTATTTTATTGCTCCTCAGTTCTGTTTTTGTAACAGATGAGGAGTCGAGGTAGGAGAGGATGATTAAGGTTTCCCAAGAGGAGGGGAAGAGGAGTTAGAAATAATGGATAGTCTTGCATGACTGTAGGTATAAAATTCTCTGGGTTCCCTCACAAGAAATGATGGGAGAAGATGGAGGTACCCCCCATTTGAACCACAACGCTTTCACATTGATAAACAATAATAAAGAACCTTAGACAACGTGATGATAAGAGTAGAAGGAGTAATAGAATAAAGGAGAGGATATATGAGTGAAGAAGAAGAAAAAGTCAATAGTATTTCACAAGGAAGATTATCAATACTGAGATCCCCAACAGTAAGCAGTCAATAAGGAGGATATAGTCCTAGATTGAGAATGGTGAATCAATATTCAACTCTGAGGCTACCTGTGTTCCATGGGATGAGTAAAGACGATGTAGAGAAACATTAGTTTACATGTGAGGATATATGGTATGTGAAGAGATCATAAACGAAGCATCAAAGATTTCATAGTTGGAGACCACTTTCAGGGATAGATCCCTGATGTGGTATATGAAGTACAAGGCGACTGCACCAACAAGATAGACGAGGCCCCTAACATAAATTAAGAGAGATCTACTTAAGGAGTTCTAGAAACCTAAGCCAAAATATCAATGCATTACAAAGATTAAGGAGATCAAGCGACAAATGAGAGAGACCATGTGGGCTTATGACCAATGGTTCAAGATCTTGTTGGACAGGTTGACATTCCAGATTTAGGATGTTCAACATAGAGAAATGGTTCATTGTGCGTTTCTTCTTCATATCCGAGTCCCACTCACCCAATAGAAGGTGACTACTCATGCAGAGGACCAGAGGTGATGGAGATTGAGATGCACTTGGAGGCTACCCCAGGTGGTGGCGAAACATTCACAGGATTGGCGCAGGTCCAAATCCCAAATTGCAAACTTGAAAATGCAGCTGCAAGATATGGAAAAGGAAAAGGTGGTGCACGACCATGTCTGGTGTACTACACACTAATCAAAGGTCACCATAGGGATGAGTGTCCTACATTGGGTAATTATCTGGTGACAGGTGCATCGAATCCATTTCTAATTGGGCCTTAGAAGGAATGTTGCGATATCTATAGATAGTGGGGACATATACTACCCTATTTCCCAACACTGGAGGAGGAATATCAGAAGACTCACCATACTCTGTGAATTCTAAAATTCTATGGGGCATGATGTGAGAAATTATCGATCACTTCAATTGATGCAAGACCACACTCATGATGTCTTTTAGGTTCATGAAGAGCAGAAGGGTGGTGACCGTGGAGGTGCTAAGAGAGGTGGATATCAAGGAGGTCCCAGGAGTGGATATGGACGCAGTCGAGGAAAAATATATGGAGGAGGTGGAAGAAGGCCACACACTTGTTTTAACTATGGTGAGATAGGCCATGTGTCGATATTTTGTATGAAACCATGTGCTATCTATGGGTATTGTTATAGTACCGAGCATGTCATAGAGGATTGTCCCGACCTTTTGAATAAGTGGGAAGATAAGAAGGCACACTACAACATGGTAATTGTAGCTCCATGTGAGAATAAAAAGAAGGATGAGGAAGTTTATTTGTGGGTGATAACCTGAGGAGGAGGGAAGACAGGAATGGATTTTGAGCATGGAAAAATCCTGGGCTAGAGAATAGAGGGGAATATCAGAAAGGAAACACAACCTCCTCCTAAGTTTGAAGTTGCACAACAGAATTAGTTTTTGCATGATTAGAAGAGGGCCCTAGAGAAAGAAAGAGCATGAGAAGAGTTACAGTGCATGACAAAAAGGTCATTAGTAGAGGCCTGAGTTTGTGAGGAGGTACATCGTGCAACATAGAGGTCACTAGAAGAATCTTGAGCCCACAAAGAATTGTAGTGCGCCACACAGAGGTATTTGGAGGAAGCTCGTGTGTAGAAGAAAATACAATGCACAACACAAAGGTTGTTGAAATAATATCACAGATAAGAAGAATTAAAACAATCTGAATAGAGGACAATAGAGGATAACATGCATAAAGAATTGAATCATATGACACAAGAAGAAGCATTGTGCGACATGGGTTAGAAAGAGGACACCACAGATCAAGTAAGTAACATATTGCACTGTTGTTTGAATTTGTTAAGTGATCATGATGTTGCGAGAAAGTTGATGCATATCTTAGCAATGTGTATGGGGGGAAAAGGGAAAACTATAGCTATATCAACCCCCCTACTAGAAAAGTATGTGTGTCAGGTCAATAAATAAAATCACACAATAAAAGAGTTTAAGATGATGGATGGACTAAGAATATATGAGAATGATGATGTCATGTTGGATCTGGGATCCGACGTGAACATCTTGTCAAATAAAACTTGGGAGTTGATGGGTAAACCTATCTTGGCATGGTCTCCCATTCATCTTTGGTTGGAGAATCAATACATAATCTATCCTATAGGTCGGTTGGAGTAGGTCAAAGTGAACATAGAAGGGGTGATGAATAAGGCATATTTTGATGTGATTGAGATCATGTATGACTCATATCCCTACCCTACTTGGTATTGATTGGGAATTAGACAACAATGTTGTGTTGAATTTGAAGAAGAGACAAATGTTGTTTGAGACAGACACCCTACACATAATTACACCATTAGATCCAAATGACAGTGACAAATAAAATGATCCCTTGAATGAGGTTGTGTATATCTCCATGATTGAAAATATCTACAATATCAAAGAACACGGGTAAGATTATATCAATCCCACGATAGATGAGGAGATGAGTTGGAGAAGTGTGAAGTCCTATGATATTGATTCAAAGGATGCTATGGAAATATGGAAAAATAATCTATACAAAGTTTCTACCAAGAAATTTGTGCAGATAATGAAAGTCATGCGATGGATTGGCTTTGAATTATGTGATGCCCAGAGGTTTGATGGGACGAGGCCGATAGAAACATTCTTAGTAGATATGGAGAAAAAATTCTCTGAATAATGAAGGGTTCAGGTCATGGATGTTGTAGTATGAGGAACACCTGTGCAATGGTGGGAAACACACCGTGCAAACATACAGGACTAGGCTCGGGTGGTTGAATTCATAAGGGTAAGATTCCAACCCATTTATGACTTTGAATTTTCCAATTAGAATAATGGTACTTAGGATACCAGGAGAATATTCACTACTGTGAATATTCAAGATTAAATATTTCATCTTCCACCACCAACAGAAGGAGGCCATGCCCAAATTTGTTTGTACATATCATCAGGCGATGGAAAAATTGAAAGAGGTCATACATTGTTGGAAAATTGGAAGTGATGATATCGATGAAGATGGCCCAAGAGGCATATAGATTAAAGAAGATGAGGGTGAGCAAAAAATGGAAGGAAAAGCGACAGATATGGATGCACTAGACTATAGCCATTTGATCAAGACAAAGAATCATAATATTGGCACTGAAGAAGCTCCAAAAATGGATATTATAGGAGATTATTGGGATAAGGAAACCATCACTTAGGTGGTAGATATGTTAAAATAATACGAGGAGTTTTTCCCTTGGAGCTTCTTTGAGATGAAAGGGATCATCGATTCCCTTACGACCATGAAAATTTAGCTGAATCCAGATACTAAACCAGTGAAAAGAAGGCCCTACTGCTTGAACTCGAAATATAAGGAAAATGTGTGTAAGGATTCAGATGTGATGTTGGATGTTGGGATCATCATTCATGTGGAAGAGTCATATTGGATTAGTCCAATGGTGGTGCAACAAAATAAGAAAGGAAACATTTGAATCTATATTGAATTGAGAAGCCTTAAATCTACATGTGTGCATGATTCATTCCCTAATCCTTTTACTGATGAGGTTCTAGAAAATTTTGGAGGACGGGAGGTCTATCCCTTCACAGATGGATTATCAAAATTTAATCATAGAGGAAGATCAATCTAATACCACATTTGCAATAGAGTGGGGATCCTTTTCTTATACAGTGATGCCCTTTGGGTTGAAGAATGCATCTGCGACATTTTCTAGGATAGTGGTCATGGAATTAAAAGAATTTATCCACAAGTTTCTCAAGGTCTACTTGGACAATTGGAAGATATTCATCTTGTTAAAAGAGCACATGCAATCCCTCTGCTTGATGTTGGACAGATGTTGCTAGCTCCATATTTCACTAAATTTGAACAAGTGCATATTTTGTATGCCATTTGGGATGTTTTTGGGTCATGTCGTTTGTAAGGATGGATTGTTAGTAGACCAAGAAAAATTTGTTTCCATACTAGATATGGTGGCCCCCACTTTAGTCTGGGAGTTATGTGTCACCTTGGGTCATACAAGATATTACCTGTGGTTCATTCAAAGTTATGTGAAGATCGTTGCACCACTAAAGAAGCTAATGCACAAAGACACAAAGTACATCTAGACATAATAATGCTAGGAAGCATTGGATACCCTGAAGGAAATTTGGTTGAAAAATGGTCCTACCAACCCCGATACAAATTCCATGTCATCATGTATTAGCCAATCAAAATATTCTAAAAATCAAAAGAGGTGCATGCCTTATGTAATTTTTTATTATATAATTTGGAGATATGTGGAATTTTTTAATAATATAATTTGTTTACCCTAAGCATGATTGCCCATGCTACCCAAAATTGTCTTGGATATTGAGAGTGAAATGAGTATACTAACCGATTTTCCAATATTTTTAATAAATAAGAGATAGTATTATTGAGGTTCTTTTAATGAATTAACACACTTGTGATCACCAACGTTAATCAAATTTAATACATATACTAAATAATAATATATAATATACTATAAAAAAATATAACTAAATTTAATATATATAATAACAAATTATATATAACATATCAAATTATATATATAATAATAAATAATATATAACATATCAAATTATATACACAATAACAAATAATATATAACATATCAAATTCCCCGGATGGGGTGTTAGTAGAGTACAATTTTCAAAGAGGAGGGGACACCACCTTCCAGTGTAGTACTGGCCACGTGATTGGCACATGCACCTCCCCTCCTCCCACACCATGAAGTTATGCATCCCTCACACCAACCAGAGAGCCATTAACACTTCGAGTGCAATCCTCTCTACCTCCTCGTCTGTAACAAACCCATGGTGGGGCGTCAAAACTTCATTCTTCTTAAGAAAATCAAAAGCCCCATTCATGGTCTCTATTCCATTCTAGTCTTCCATAGCTTTCCAGCCACGATCTCCATGCTTTGAACCGAGCTCAGAGATGGAAGATATCCTCTCCCAAGTTCTTCGGGTTCTTACATCCATCTATACTCGCATATGACCACGGGATGACTAGACGCAAAGACAACTACCACGTGAATCCTTTGGAGTGGAAAATCTCCGAAGTTCACAATCTGATGTCACGTGTCCTCAGATATTTCGACGACCCTGATTCACTTTGGAACTTCGTCGTTCAAGAGTTTCAAATGCTTTGAAGTATTTTCTCTCTGAAGTAATCCGTACCCAGAGTTATAGAGTGAATGCCACGTGTCCCTCGTGATCGACAACTATGATATACTTTGAGACTTTGGCATTCAGGAGTTTCAAACGCTCCAAATCCTTTTTCCTCCGAAGTACTCCGTACTCAGAGTTATAGATCGAGCACCATGTGTCCCCTTCCAACAGATGGTTCTGATGGACTTTGACACTTCGAAACTTCACTCCTCATGTTCCTCCAGAGTGCTCTTCTCCAGAGTTAAGGATCTACTACCATGTGCCTTCCTGTGCCAATGGCTAGGATCTACTCTGACACTTTGACACTTCAGGGATTTTCGAAGCACCTCGAATCCTTCAAAGTCCCGAAGTCCTGGACTCTCGGAATCCCAGTCATTTCACCAACCACGTGGGTGAGGTATGCATGTGCCAGGGGTTGACACGTAGCTAGGTCAAGGGCGACACGTCCCCCCATCTGGGATGAAACATATCATGTTCAAAAGGGGCTCTATGGTATCTGATGTGCATGAATCCAAGTGGCATGTGGCTTGTCAAGATTAAATCCATGTCACCATGGATGGCATCACTATGCCTCGTTGCTCCAGTATGATCGTCTTTCAACCTCCCTCATATTTTGACAGTCATGATCCAACCAATATCGATTTGTTCACAGATCGACAGTTCACAGTGATTGCAGGGCCCCAATGTGCTCACTCTTTATCAAAGAGCTCAATCCCCACAATCTAAAAAATGCTCACCCAACTCTGTCTAATCATGGTCATTGATCCTCCACCCCAACATGATCAACGAAGTTGGTTGATTGCGGGTTGTGAACTATCACGTCCGCTAATTTCACCTTTGTGCTCCGCAGTGATTCCCAACCATCAATATATGTTCACAGATCGATGGTTCACAGTGATTGCAGGGCCTGATATCCACAATCTAGGAAGTGCTCACCCGACTTTGTCTAATTGTGGTCATTTATATTCCAACCCAACGAGATCAATGATGTTGGTTGATTGCGGTCCATGAACTATCACATCTGCTAATTTCACCTTCGCACTCCGTAATGATACACAACCATCGATCTAATCGAGCAACTGGTGTTTGATTCGTTAACTCCAGTGGGTCTTTGAGTTGATATGACGACTGAGATAAGTCTTCCTCCCAATGAAAGACTCACATTCATATCCTATATCAGGTTCTTGATTCATCTACGACTCTTGTTACTTAGGGAGTTCAGGTAGCTTTGATTATCATGAAGTTTGACATCCGAGGGATTCGAACTCCCAAAACTATGAAACCATTATGAGATAGATCCTTTTGGGCTTAACGTAGGGTTCCTAGACCCAAGTCACATGGACCTTCAGATGACTCTCGGACTATGAGATCTACTCTTAGCCGGGTTTTGGTTAAGGCCATGGGTGCGAGTTCAAGGTCTCTCAGGCTACTGGTTTGAAGGAAACACCTTCCTAATTCGTAGAACTTTAAGTTTTGAAATAGGGCGGGGTAAACTCGTGAGGTTACGAAGATGGTAGAAGTGCGAAGAGGCTTGATTTGACTCTGAAGCTGTGAGGTAGCTCCTTGGGGAAAACACCTTCGAGACTTAAACTGGAGCATACGGGAAAAGTAGAAGCATAATTTCTCAAGGAAGCCAATGTATACACATAACTTAACCATTTCAATATAGAAACCATTTATAGATATGTAAATACATGCATGGAACCATTAATTCCCAATTCAACACATAGAGTATGAAAACACTTATCAGAACTGGATAACGTGAAGAGACTGTTTGAAGGGGTTCCCGTTTCCACCCAACCATATGCTCAGTCACTCCTAATAGATTTACCACTAGCCACCTCGAGCTAGACCACGATGCTTTGAGATTGAATATCTTCTTTCGTCACATAAATAGATAGGGATGAAGGTTACTCTCCTTCTCCTGACTTAGTCTCTATTTCCCGCAATTGGAACACACTCTTTTCACAGTTCTTCCTCAAATCCGAAAGCTCATTCTCTTGTCTCTACACTCTTCGCAGGTCTTCCTCTATCCACCACCCCTTCCTTTATTTCCTTTCTCAGCAAGATTGTGTGTGGCCCGAATTCCTAGTCCCTGGTCAGGTCTGGAAGCCTTACAGATGGGTGGTCTGCCCCATCCCTTCATTAACTCTTGAGGAGGTCTTCCCACCTACCATTCTAACTGACATTAATTCCTGGGTTAGAGGGTTGTTATGATCCCGAGCAATTAAATTCAGCAAAGTATTGGTTCGGTGAAGGTTAATGCAACCATTCCTGGTCCCCTCCACCATCTCTTTCATAGCATTCATGGTCTCTCTTAGCACATCCCCTTTCTAGTAGTCATGCAACACTTATCCATTTTCTATTAAAATAACAAAATTTACATTCATCGACCTTTTATACAAAGGTCCATCAAATCAAACATTCACACATTTGAGTTTTCCATAGTTTCTTGGCCAATATATCTATATTTACAAATTGGGGGAAACAGGGTGTTACAATTCCCTCCCCCTTAAAGGAACATCATCCTCGATGTTCTATCTATCAACATGATATGTATATACATAAGTAAACAAAATTATATATGCTTGTCTCATGGCATCCTCCATTTGCCACCTAGCCTCATCTGGGCCAAAGTGTTTCCACTACACCTTGACCTATGAAATGGTTCAATTCCTGAGTGAGGTTTCCTTCCCGTCTAGTATGCATTGAGGTTCTGGCAGGAATTGTCCCTTTGCTTCCACCTAGATCACAGACTAGTCAATTATATGATTAGAATCATGCACATATTTCTTCAATAATGAAACATGGAAAACATTATGTTCCTTTACTGTGGGAGGGAGTGCTAGCCTATAGGCTATAGGTACTACTCTATCTAAGAATTCAAAGGGTCCACAATACCGAGTTGCCAGCTTGGCACAAGCTCCCGTTCTTAGGGAAATATTCATGTGTCTAACTCTGAGATAGACATGGTCTCCTATCTTGAAATATCTAGGGTTCTCTTTCTGTCGGCATAGCTCTTATGTCTATCCTGAGAAATTTTCAGATTTTGTTTTATCTGAATCAATTTTTGTTCCATTTCTTTCAGCATGTACAGTCTGATTGTAATTATATCCACAAGATTACTCCAGCTGATTGGAATCTTTCATTCTCTACCATAGAGGGCTTCAAAAGGGCTTATCTTTAGTGACTGCTGATAACCATTGTTCTAGGAAAATTCTACCAATGGTAGGTAGTCTTCCCACTTCTTAGGCTGATGCATTACATGGATCCTTAACATGTTTTCTAATATTTGGTTTACTCTTTCTGTCTGTCCATCAGTTTGGGGGTGATAGGTTGTGCTAAACAAAAATTTAGTCTCAAGACTAGCCATCAAGGATTTCCAAAATCTTGAAGTGAATTTTGTGTCTCTGTTGGTTACAATATCTCTAGGCATGCCATGCATTCTGAATATCCCCTTCATGAAGATGTTTGCAATATCTCACTAGTACATTTGGGTCAAATTCCGATGACACGTTCGATGCAATTGCCACTTTATATTGTCGGGAGAACGACAAACAACTGACCCCCTCAAATGTCGTTTCACATGACGTCTCTTCTTCGACGTTTCATATGACATCGGTATTGCGACGTTTCATGCGGATTTGATGTCGCTCTTGCCACCTCCAATACGTTGCTCTTGCCACCTCCAAGACGTCTTTCTTGCCACCTCCCAGATGTTGCTCTTGCCACCTCCAAGATTTCTCTCTAGCCACCTCCCAGACGTCGCTCTTGCCACATCTTGGAGGTGGAAAGAGAGATGTTGGAGGTGGCAAGAGCGACATCTTGGAGGTGGCAAGAGTGATGTCTTGGAGGTGACAAGAGAGATGTATTGGACGTGGCAAGAGAGACGTTAAGAGGTATCAGCTTCGATGTGGTTTCTATGGGAGCGACACTTCAAGACGTCACAATAACCACTGTGTTATAGGTATCTAAAAACAAAATACAATATCAATACTGAAAGGGTCAGGTACATTAAACTTTGCTAAGATACTAGCCATATCAATATTTAAATCTATATCATCGGTCTTAGGCAAGGTTGGTTGAGGAGGAGGACTAACTTTCAATGGTAAAGGGAGTCTTGTATAATGAGGTTTAGGATCACTAGATATGTCTCGGGTGTGTTATCACATGAACTCACAATTGTTGAGCTAAAGTCTGAAAGCTCAAGTGCAATCATGTGTAACTTAGAGGGAAGGCCCCTATCACCTCACCAACCCTCTTTCACTTCAAGTCAACTTTCCTCGGACTGAAGGGGGTTTCCCTCATTTAAGATTGTGAGGACTTAGGGAAAGGAATCTCAATGTGGAGAGTGAAGTCTGAGAAAAATGTGTTTGGGAAGCTTTAGACTATTGAAGAAAGTACTTGGAGGTCTCAAGATGCCCTCTTAGAAAGTATCGCCCATTACATGTACATGCCCTCCTAGAAAGTACATGTACTATTGAAGAAAGTACGTGTCATCGATTGCCAACATTTACATGTGTGGCCAAATGGTCAATTTAGAAACATGGGCTCGTAATTATGATAATCTAGAGAGAGGCTCTTTGAATAAGGACCCTACGTCTACTTTCCAGCCTGTTGGACCTCTCTAGATAGAAGAGCCATCACTTGACACAGTGTTTTTCCCACCAAAGGGTGTGCTTCTTAGGTCTACGCATAATCCCAACGCACGAGTTGCCCATAATTATAGTATTGTGGAAGATTTAACCCAAACACCATGTGCCCTGTCAACCCTTGAAGTCCTTTGATGTTTCCCAATGCAACGAAGAGCATCGTTGTCTACTATACGAGGGGTGGAACCTTCATATACTAGTTTAATTACATTTGACATGGACCAAAGTTAGGCTAGTTGTTGATGAAGGGGCCTCCACTTGTATTATGTCTATGTCATGTTGGAGAGATATCAATTCCCCGGAGATTGTGCATTCCAACACCATGTTGAAGGCATTTGATGGCCACATGTTTAAGCCTCAAGGAATCATTTCCGCCTTTCCTGTGGAGTTAGGTCAAAAGACTATGATTTTAATTAATGACCCCAACAAATTTGAGGTTTAAGTTTCCACATAACATACAAATTTATCTTAGAAGGGATACCAAAAGGCTCTATAAATTAAAGACATGGAAACCTCTTACTCCTCCAATTTAAGTTATTAAAAATTATCCAAAAGTGTTATAATTATATTATAAAGTGTGGTTGGAGATCATCCAAAAACCAACAAGTCTTTGATTTTGCATAAAAGTGTTGCTTGGTTCAAATCTCTCTCTCCCCACATTAAAGTGTCCAACAATAATAGTTAGTCTCCTTGCATCATCTCTCATAATGAAGAGAACGTTTTGTAGCTAAAAATGTATACATAGATGATCCACTATGAACATATTAGAACCAAAATATTCTTATTTTTCACTGCAGTGTCTAAATATGGTGTCATTGAAACGCAACAATGCATTGTAGAATGACAACAAAAAAAAATTGTGAGTGTAGTGGGCTATGAACTCATCATCCATCGACGACAAATTCATGGTAAAGACACAATGATCCATTCCCCTTCCACATATGTCTCATCAAAATTCTATAAGTTGCTTCCGATCTCATGGGTTTGAAGCCCTAGAATTCAACCTTGGTCAAAAACACCTTCAAGCTATAAAGTCATCTCAACTTTGTCTCATGATCCATTTTGTATCAACCTTTGCAGTGAACAAATGGGTGAGAGGTGGATTTTTAACTAGCTCATGTGAAGCTTCAATGATCAACCTATGATGTTTGGGGAAAAGATGATTTTTTCTCCATATTAAGAGCTTTGGGGTAAACATCCCTTGATAGAACTCTAATTCCTTTTGGAGAGAAAAAAAGAAAACTTATGTAAAGGAGATAAAGACCAAGACCTTACATTTTCTATGATGATATCTAAGAACCCATTTAATGTCTTACAAGACCTAAATAAGGTTGGCACGGTGTAATCAAATAAACTTTATTTTTAAGCAAGGCCTTATTATTTGAAGCATTGATCTTAAAATATTATCCTTTGTAAGATAAGGGATGATCACTCTAGAATCAAATGGCATACCCTTTAGAGCCACCTTAAATTAAAGGAACTTAAAGGCTTTATTGGAATGAAGTATGCACCCCAAATGACATACCAAATAGGGTTGGTCAAAGTCTTACTAGAACCAAGTAGACCTACCTTTCAAGGCCTAATTCAAACAGAGTACCCAAACCATAAGAAGACCTTTTAAAGCCTCACTGGGACACAATGCTCCATTAATACAACAAACATGGCATTTCAAATCCTTATCGAAACCAATATACAATACCCTTCACCCCTAGTATGAAGGCCTTTCAATACCTCATTGAAACAAAGTATTCACCCTTGACATGAGCGCATTTTAATGCTTGAATGAAAAAAAGTAATTACCTATGATGACTTAATATCTCTTTGTTAGCCAAGGGTTGATAAGAGAATATGTGGAAGGCTGACATCCTCATTATAGTTGCTAATGGTTTCTAAGGAGACGAAGGATTAACTATTTCATTTCATTAGCTAAAGGTTTCTAAGGAGATGGAGTGTTGACTTAGAATGGGGTCTTTCAACACCTCATTAGAATGTGAAGCCCCAACTAACTAATGAATGTGAGCTTCAAAACATGGAACAAAGAATCAACCACCTTAATGTAATTCTCACAACGCCCACCAAGATAACCACTCATATCCTTACTCTACATGTTTAGGTGTACCCATATTAGTTCTTTGATATTCTTTTTTACTATGAATTGAATTTGATTGGTCACAATTGAATACTTTAATACCCTAGTGCACAAACTTGTGTCGATCTTCTAATGCACCCTTTAATCTTCATCACATTTGGATGGTACAACCTCACAAATGTTCCAAGAGATCTTGTCCATGGACTCCAATAAGCT
>JZKD02S0179873.1:12644-22872 GCA_000966675.3 Picea glauca
AGATTTTACAAGATTATATAATTGACTAAAATATTCGCCAAAAAATTATATATACATATAATATAATTGATAAAATAGCCTTCATTTTTTCCTATGTATCATGGGGATTCGCCCATTTATTATATATATAAATTTAGGGGGGGTTCTTAAAATCACCCCTGATTGTCACACTAATATTTGAGATATTTGATATTGCCTTGCCCACACTCATGTAATGACTCACCAAATAAGTTCAGAGAAGAAATTAATTGTGCACTAGATGTTTTGGAGTTCACTTGGATCTATTTTTTATGTGATCGAATTTTATCACTTTGTTACCATAGAGATGGCACCATGTGCGAATAACTTCATTGAGTTCATTATGAAACCAATAAGGTGATTTGTGAAATTGCATAGAGAGAGAGGTGTTGTGTTTTGTTCTTTTCATTTGGCACTTTCACCAATTTCCAACCACGTTGAGGAATAACACAATTCTAGCAATGAGGATTGAATAGCCCTCAATGAAGTTTTTGGACGACGCTTGATAGATAGAGTTGCACTTGGATGGTACATTGATGACACTGCTCCAAATGCAAAAACGTCCTTCTATGTGGAGAGTCCCATTGAATAAACCACAGAAACCGAAGTTGACATGTTAATCATGCCAAATTGGCAATTAAGAGATGTGGTGCAAAGTAATTGTGAAATCGAAGCTTGACAAAATTTAATGAAGCATCAAACTTGTACGTTAAAGTACATGCAACAAGTCCAAGTTATGGGCATGCATGTTGTCATATTATATTCCACGGTTCTTTATTGTAGAGCTTTATGTGCATTAGTAGGGTTTTAAAACATTCATTTTTATGCACGCCATCCATTTTTCCAATGTTTGTTTGTCAAAGATATCACTTATCACTGAGTTGGTTAAAGAGTTTGAAAGCATTATTTCAATCTATCATCTGATGGGGGAAGCATTGAGGTACCAGCTTCAAGACTGAATTTTACTTTGATATTGAGTTACAAGACTTGGAATTGTATTTATAAAGGACTTGTAAAAGCTACTAACAAATTCATATAGCTTAATTAGCTTACATGTTGGTTTGCTAACATTTGTAACGGGAGATCATTGGTTTATATCTAGTTGAGGCCAAATCTTTTGGCAATTTGTTAATGCAGATCATAAATAACACATTTTAATCACTAGAAAAATTATAAGTAGAATTGATCGAATAAAGGGGCTAGAGGAGTTTAATTTTTTGTTTGAAATCTCAAGAAATTTGTCGATAGTTCTTTTGACAGTTTCCAACACATTGGTTACAGGTTCTAGTTTTGACCCTGCGTCTGGCTGTACAATGGTGTTTTGTACTACTCCTTTATGTTTCAAGGGGCTATCTTCCCTAGTTCTTATTTGATATGGGGGAGATAGAGGTCATATTTCAATATTCTTTGGATTGTAAGGTTTCCCTTGTAATGTTACCAAGTGTTGAGCAGGACATGGGAGGTTTTGGATGGTCCGTGAATTCAGCAAGATCATCCAGAGTTGTGGGTGGCAAGCTATGGAAGATAATATTCATCCTATAGGTTTTGGCGTTGATAGGTTGTTTTAGGCAATAGTTGACATGGTTGGGACATTGTTGCACATGTTTCAAATACTTTTCAAGGGCGGCTTTCTTTTAAAGGAAGCAGTGCAGGTCTAAGACAAGTGTACAGTTGGGGGGGGTGGTTTAGACTCTCACACCATCGAATTAGTGTATAGGACATGGGAGGAGATTTGACAACACTTTACCTAATTAAACGCCTTTCTCAAACACTTTTTAGATCAAAAGGGGAATTGATAGCCATAAAGATCCAAAAAGGTTTTAGGACTTTAGAGTTAAATCATTAGGAAATAAATATGTTATTTAATTAACACTAAATTAGGCTTTTTGGTTAGGGTTTTGAGGTAGCTGAATGAACCTCTCATTATTTATCTAGGCCTTGTTGTCGACTAGTTTTGTAGTCTGTTTGGACCACCTGTGGTTGTACAGTTGTATTCTGTGATGAATAAAATCTTTATTTTTCTTTTCAACACTGCATTCAGTGACTTACCATGTCTTTTGTTTTCGAAAAAAATCTAAATCTTGACATTAGTGGGTTGAATTGAGTTATAGCTGAAGGTGTATGTGTGTGTCCTTAAAAATTTACTACTTACATCAGCCAATTAAGTTTAATAGAATCACATGTCATAAAGCAAGGAAATATTGCAAATGATATTGATACAATATGCATACAAGTATAAAGCTTAGGTTCCCTCAATCTTTGAAGCTTCTCCAAGAAACATTCGAAACTACGGGATAGGAATCACAATCCAAGTATCACCTAGATAAATCCTAAGCTTTAACCATCTCTCTCTCTTTCTAAACAAGAAATTATGAACCTCATTGAAGAGTGTGACAAATGACCTAGGTTCAAATCATTGATGATCTAAGATCTGAGATGATCTTCACCTCCCTTAGAGGATGGTATTTATAGAATGATGTTGTTAAGTAAAACTACTCTCAATTAGAGATAATTGTGCTGGTTATAGATTTACATAATGACCTACAAAACTAATGCTTATCATTGTTACAATACGTGGGCTTCCCATTGAGCAGAGTCTTTGTTGATCAGGAGGATTTGTCAAGTCAATGTTGATGTTGATATGTTGAGTCAACAACTCAAATCAAAATTGAACTAGGTTGTATTGTCGAATCACCAAGCTTAATCAAAGTCAACTTGGGTGTTGAATTGACTTGTCTATGTCAACAACAATCCAATCATGATTCAAGCCTACTCCTTCCAAGGATGTTGGCCTTCCATCTTCTCATCTCATAAATGAGGAATTTCTCTTTAGACTTGTTCTTTTATCAACCATCCACTACTTTGAAGTTTGAGGCATTTTCCCCTATTAGGATACTAGGTACGGTTTCCAAGTATTGTTCCTTGTCATATTTTCTTTGACTTGCAATATGGTGTCCTCCAAAGGTTTATCAACCTCTATGGTCTGGTTGGTAATGTTTGAACTTTGACCTCTTGACTTGATCTTCTTCTTTAACCATTGATGGCTAAAAGGTATCATCTTCTCCATGTTGAATATAGGTTGGATGCCTCAATATGGTGGCAAATCCAACGTGAAGGCATTTTCTTCCCTATATTCCACAATTTGAAATGATTTTGGCTCTTCCCTTTGAAGCACTCCTTTGCAAATGAAAACATACTTTGTCTCCAACTTCAAACTTATGGTCAACATGATGCTTGTCATATTTCTCCTTATACTTCTTCTAAGTCTTTCTCAACATCCCTTGCACCTATCTATGTGTTTCTTTAATGTGTTCAACAAACAACCTATCCATGGACAATTTATTCTTGTTGATTCTTTGACAACATTCCCTACATTGCAAGATCCAGGAATGCCTAAGGTTGAAACCCTAAATATGTTTCCAATGGTGATTTATCAATGGTGCCATGGATTGCACAATTACAAATATGTTCAACGTAGGGAAATTGTTCATCCTATGCCTTTGAATGTCAATGAATATAGATTTGCAATAGATGCATCATTATTTAATTTACATCTTTAGCCTATCCAATTGTTTGCAAGTGAAATGGTGTGCTCTTCTTCAACTTGGTGTCCATGAGTGATCATAATTCATTCCAACGGTGACTTGAATCAATTTTATGTATCCTATTGCATGGAATTATAATCAACATCTCAGTGAACAAACGAGCAATGACTATATAGTAATTTGTTGTTGTTATGAATGATTGCTACAACCATTATGGCTCAAAATTATTGCATATAATCAATTATTTATAACAATAACTCAAACATATCCTTATTGTCCAAGGTCTTCCCAACATTCTACTTGATATTGGGCATAATTTCCATGGTTGTATTGTTGGATGAAAGCAAGCTCCCTTGCTTCTGTTGTGAAGTATTTGTTACAGCCATTAGGGCTTGGCCTTATTGTTGATAACTTACTTAATGTCATGGTTAAAGTAGGCTGAAATCATTGTTTCACATTTGGATCCNCTAAAAGGTATCATCTTCTCCATGTTGAATATAGGTTGGATGCCTCAATATGGTGGCAAATCCAACGTGAAGGCATTGTCTTCCCTATATTCCACAATTTGAAATGATTTGGGCTCTTCCCTTTGAAGCACTCCTTTGCAAATGAAAACATACTTTGTCTCCAACTTCAAACTTATGGTCAACATGATGCTTGTCATATTTCTCCTTATACTTCTTCTAAGTCTTTCTCAACATCCCTTGCACCTATCTATGTGTTTCTTTAATGTGTTCAACAAACAACCTATCCATGGACAATTTATTCTTGTTGATTCTTTGACAACATGCCCTACATTGCAAGATCCAGGAATGCCTAAGGTTGAAACCCTAAATATGTTTCCAATGGTGATTTATCAATGGCGCCATGGATTGCACAATTACAAATATGTTCAACGTAGGGAAATTGTTCATCCCATGCCTTTGAATGTCAATGAATATAGATTTGCAATAGATGCATCATTATTTAATTTACATCTTTAGCCTATCCAATTGTTTGCAAGTGAAATGGCGTGCTCTTCTTCAACTTGGTGTCCATGAGTGATCATAATTCATTCCAACAGTGACTTGAATCAATTTTATGTATCCTATTGCATGGAATTATAATCAATATCTCAGTGAACGAACGAGCAATGACTATATAGTAATTTGTTGTTGTTATGAATGATTGCTACAACCATTATGGCTCAAAATTATTGCATCTAATCAATTATTTATAACAATAAATCAAACATATCATTATTGTCCAAGGTCTTCCCACCATTTTACTTGATATTGGGCATAATTTCCATGGTTGTATTGTTGGATGAAAGCAAGTTCCCTTGCTTTTGTTGTGAAGTATTTGTTACATCCATTAGGGCTTGGCCTTATTGTTGATAAATTACTTAATGTCATGGTTAAAGTAGGTTGAAATCATTGTTTCACATTTGGATCTAGTTCTACTCATTAATATTTATATTTGGGAATTTATTTGAGAATTTTAAGAGTTGATTTCTTGCTGCTGTTACAAAACATTCCTTGATCATATAACATTGTCTTTTTCTGCAAAAATCATTATAACTACTCTTTTCACTTGATAGCTAGTGTTTTGGGGATTATTTTACATTATTTAGACTTGGGAGTACCCTTTCTTTTTATATTTCTCCTCATTCTTGCATGATAAATGTAAGATACACTATTTGTTGCACAATATCTACAACATGAAAGCTTTTCTACAAGAATACCCATTTTCCTCTAAGAACCTTATAATTCAAGGAGAATAGTTGTTGTAGGCACATCCAAGATACTGTAAAACTATATTTTAAAGCCAACCAATACATCTTGCTAGTGATTGTACATGTTTTTTAAAGTTCACCAAGGAAGCCAGTTTATTTTGCATGATCAACCACACTGTGCGTTTATCCTCAGGAAGAAATTCTTGGTCACATCAAGCAATTTCTTGCATACCTCCAAACCTCTAGCCTTCTAGAAATATGAAAATTTCCCCTGCATTTAGATGACAGGTAGACTCTTTATGCTATGCCTGAGATTAACCTGCCAAAGTTCATCAAGTATAGGCTCCAGAGTCTTTCTAATGATATCAGGCTTCTTGACTACCAGCCTTTATCATGATTTTTTTCCACAATTTCTAAATTCTACAGTTTCAAAGAAAATGAAATATTGCCAAATTCTGCCTCCATTTTTAGCTAGTTGTAGAAGAAACACTAGTGATCATATCATGCTACATTGTTGGTAATAGTAACAATATATGAAAAGAATGTTATAGAAATATTTTAAATTCTGTGTTTACCAAATCCCCATACTTTCTTCTATGGGCTTCTTCATTTATAAATGCTTACTTGATAGCTGGATGAACGGTAATATCTCTTGCATTTGGATGCTTTGCTTATCAAACCCTTATGAAACTGTTGGGTGGCATATCGTGACACATGGTGCACTTTTACTTAAAACTTGTGAGCACTTTGGACACTTGAATTCAGGTTCGAGAACTTAGCGCACACCTAATTACTTGCCTCACAAACGATGCAATCCTGGTTGGATAAATATGGCAATCCCTTGATCTCGGTAAGCTCCATTCCTTGACACCTCTTGTTTCATGGCCTTCAACCTCAATGAACCATATACCAATAACATCCTGATCTTCTTTGACATATGACACCAAGGAGGAGCTTGAATGCTATTTGTTTTAACAAATATTGGAATTAGTTTTGACTCTTTGAGCGGTCCACAGTTGATGGCACATCCTTTCATTACCCAAGTATTTGTTCCTTGATATCTAGCTCTACTAATTGACACACAACAAGAAGCAATACTATTTGGAACCCAGAGAGGTGAGCTCTACTAAGTAAAACATACCAGAAAGTAGGTTGCATTCATGATCTCACTGGCATTCTGACTTGAGTATGACAATCCATCAAAGTGAATAATTTGTATAAGAGAGATAATAAGCTACCTCTCACAAAGAAAAAAAATTAAATGTATGACCATTTTAAGCTTCACAAAATGTCCACATAATGACCCTCTTTATTGAATCGCAAACTTTTTCTCCATTGATGTTCACTTATTGAGCATATAAACACGTACCTCGGCATATTCTTTCAAGTTATGCTTAATGTGATTTACAATCAAGGGTGTGTCAGTAACCAATACCACTCCAGGTCTTCACATTATTATGTGGANCTTTTCACTTGATAGCTAGTGTTTTGGGGATTATTTTACATTATTTAGACTTGGGAGTACCCTTTCTTTTTATATTTCTCCTCATTCTTGCATGATAAATGTAAGATACACTATTGGTTGCACAATATCTACAACATGAAAGCTTTTCTACAAGAATACCCATTTTCCTCTAAGAAACTTATAATTCAAGGAGTATAGTTGTTGCAGGCACATCCAAGATACTGTAAAACTATATTTTAAAGCCAACCAATACATCTTTCTAGTGATTGTACATGTTTTCTAAAGTTCACCAAGGAAGCCAGTTTATTTTGCGTGATCAACCACACTGTACATTTATCCTCGGGAAGAAATTCTTGGTCACATAAAGCAATTTCTCACATACCTCCAAACCTCTAGCCTTCTAGAAATATGAAAATTTCCCTTGCATTTAGATGACAGGTAGACTCTTTATGCTATGCCTGAGATTAACCTGCCAAAGTTCATCAAGTATAGGCTCCAGAGTCTTTCTGATGATATCAGGCTTCTTGACTACCAACCTTTATCATGATTTTTGCCACAATTTCTAAATTCTACAGTTTCAAAGAAAATGAAATATTGCCAAATTCTGCCTCCATTTTTAGCTAGTTGTAGAAGAAACACTAGTGATCATATCATGCTACATTGCTGGTAATAGTAACAATATATGGAAAGAATGTTATAGAAACATTTTAAATTATGTTTTTACCAAATCCCCATACTTTCTTCTATGGGCTTCTTCATTATAAATGCTTACTTGATAGTTGGATGAATGGTAATATATCTTGCATTTGTATGCTTTGCTTATCAAACCCTTATGACACTGTTGGGTGGCATATCGTGAAACATGGTGCACTTTTACTTAACACTTGTGAGCACTTTGGACACTTGAATTCAGTTTCGAGAACTTAGCGCACACCTAATTACTTGCCTCACAAACGATGCAATCCTGGTTGGATAAATATGGCAATCCCTTGATCTCGGTAAGCTCCATTCCTTGACACCTCTTGTTTCATGGCCTTCAACCTCAATGAACCATCTGCCAATAACATCCCGATCTTCTTTGACATATGACACCAAGGAGGAGCTTGAATGCTATTTGTTTTAACAAATATTGGAATTAGTTTTGACTCTTTGAGTGGTCCACAGTTGATGGCACATCCTTTCATTACCCAAGTATTTGTTCCTTGCTATCTAGCTCTACTAATTGACATGCAACAAGAAGCAATACTATTTGGAACCCAGAGAGGTGAGCTCTACTAAGTAAAACATACCAGAAAGTAGGTTGCATTCATGATCTCACTGGCATTCTGACTTGAGTATGACATTCCATCAAAGTGAATAATATGTATAAGAGAGATAATAAGCTACCTCTCACAAAGAAAAAAAATTAAATGTATGACCATTTTAAACTTCACAAAATGTCCACATAATGACCCTCTTTATTGAATCGCAAACTTTTTCTCCATTGATGTTCACTTATTGAGCATATAAACACATACCTCGGCATATTCTTTCAAGTTCTGCTTAATGTGATTTACAATCAAGGGTGTGTCAGTAACCAATACCACTCCAGGTCTTCACATTATTATGTGGAAGTTCATTAAGGACTTTCTGAATACTGCTAGATGTTGCATGTATTGTTCTTCTAGGCCTGGCATCAAAAGTATACTTGCATTTAGATATTGTCAATCAACCATAAAATCAGAGTTCATACATTCTTTTTAGCATGCAATTGCATAACAATGCAAAACCCTATTGCCCCATATCACACTGTAGAAGTCCTCTACATCTTGTTTCATTGCAAAATTAACCCTACCCCTTCTTATTATGGAAAATATTGATCCAAAGCAAACCATTTCACCATGATCACCAGTAATTTATACATGAATGCATGTAGGAGATTGCAAAAACTTTTAACAACTATTCATAGAATTCAAATTGTTGTGATAGAAAAGGGGTCTTTCTTCAAGTATTGATCAAGCTAATGTGAATTGTTGGATTCTTCTTTATTTCTCTCATATAAGAGTGGCATTTCTATGAAATCATTCAAATTAAACGCCATTAAAACCTTTGACATCTTTTAAAGGATTATTACATGGAAGTGGAACTATTTGAACGTATAACATTATTCATTAATTGAAGATTGAAGGTGCAAAGTACATAATTCAACTCTGATGGTGTGGAAAAAGCTCCCCAAAACCAGTGAGGCCAGACAGCATTGGAACTCAAGTAACATCTATGCAGACTTGCTAATAAGCCTCTAGTATACAAAGAATGTGTCCTCATGGAACCAACAATAAGTCTTCATCATTGAATTTAGGTGGTTTTTCTTTTGCCACTCTATTTAGTCATGATCTATGGTGTCAATTGTTATTGGATTAAATGTAGTCAGCATTGTTGAATGACATTTGGACATTATTTCCAACATGAAGTACAGATGAGTGCCATAAAGCCTCTCCTTGAAATGTATAGTGAATAATTATTACCAAGAAGGCATTCAGTTCAATAAAATCAGTCAAATAAAAGAAGGCCATCGGTTCACCAAAATCAGTCAAATAAAATGAGATTCCAACCTGTAAAAAAAAAATCAACTTGTTCAAACACGGATTCAACATGTTCGAGTGCTAAACATATGAAAAAACTTTAAGGGTTAATGGTTTCATAAAAACATAGGATGGCTAATTTTCTTCTGAGGATTCCTGGATTCCAATAACGAACGTGGATCAACAAGAAACTATGTAGCTATTTATGTTAACAGGGTAGTTGGTTAGGGTTTCCAAATTAGGGGTACTATTTACCCTTGTTACAATTTACCCAACAGGGTAGCTGGTTAGGGTCTCCAAATTAGGGGTATTGTTTACCCTTGCTACAATTCACCCAACAAGTTTAGGCGGTGTAATTGACGTTACCACCAAAGCAAGATAATTGTTGAGGATGAAGATATAAAAAAAAAAAATATTGACTTTAATAGAAGTCATCTCCGAGTTTTTTAATAATGTAATGGCCATGAACTTCTTTACGACCTCTCTGACTCAAACAAGGAAAAGGAACTTGGCCAAACTTAAATCAGTTGTAGAGACTTGGATTCAAATTTTGAATCTGTTTTGAACTATGATATAAAGTATCTAGCAACAGAAGTTTGTGGAGTAGTATACCATTATCGTCTTCATGTATAATTTCTTCAGAATTTCTATTTGTCTGTAATAAAAATTGAACACCATTTTTGGTTTGTTCTCTGCAACATCAAAAGTTGTTGCTTCTTGAGATTAAAGACTAGTAAATCTTCTCTTGAAAGTCAGCTAATGAGAGACAGTTATACTAATATCCTCTCCCATCTTATTGTCCCAAGGGGCAGGGCAGTCATAAAGTTTAATGGGGCTACTAAGGGTGACCCAGGAAGGGCAGAAAGTGGTGGACTAATTCATGAATGTGGTGGTTCTCTATTTATGTCCTACTGCTTAGGATTTG
>JZKD02S0179884.1:12498-22872 GCA_000966675.3 Picea glauca
TCCATGAAAGTGAAGTGTCTTGGAGTCATTAAGGATTTGGTTGTGACTCTATTTCAACTACCCATGAAAAGTGTAGTCATGGATATTGTGGTGGTTGATGTTCCCCCCAAGTTCAGAATGCTCTTGTCAACGTCTTGGATAAAAAGACTTGGGGGGAGAGATGGATCTCTCTGATGCTACTATTCCCATTTTTGGGGGAGAGCATAGAAGACTTTATAGGGAAGATCAATTGGCTTACATCATTAGTGATGAAGAAAACCCCACAAATCACCCTATTTTTTCCTTTGATACAGATCTGGGATCTAGCATTTTGTAGCTCACTGACACTCTTGAAGCCCCTCTTTAAATCAGAAAACAATCCATTACCTTTTGTGAGGAGCCTCCTCTAACCACTTCTGTCTGGAAGATGTTCTTTGATGGAGCCTATTCTAAGGAAGGTGTTGGTGTTGGGGTGGTCTTTGTCTCACCAGCTCAAGAAACTATATCTTTGTCATATAAACTAGAATTTGAAACTACCAATAATGTGGTAGAGTATGAAGCTCTTGTCTTGGGACTAAGGACTACTAAATACATGAGTATAGAAGAGATATAAATATTTGGGGATTTTGAATTAATAGTCCACTGAATTAAAAATCTTTATCAAACAAGGCACCCTAGGCTTAGATCTTACAAAAATGAAGTGTGGGACTTGGTGGAAATTATTTTCTCAACTTTTAACATTTCATTTATTCCTAGAGAAGATAATACCATGGCTGACTCTTTGGCTATGTCATCAAGAAACTTCATAATTCCTATACCACCTAAAATCAAGTATGATTTAGAAGTCAAGTACCGACCTTTTATACTAGAAAATGTAAAATATTGGAAGGTGTTCGAGGATGATTTAGAACTTAAAAATATCCTTGAGACTGTTGATGATTTTTCTGCATTACACATTGATCAGGATCATGATTCAAAAATTACACCTCATGTTGATGTTTTCCTCAATAAAATTGCTAATCATCATATTGTGCAGCTACCTAGCAATTATATTCCAAAAGGACTAGTTCCTTTGGAAATATTATTTGACGTGAATGATGTGGCAGTGAAAGGGAAGGTATCCACTGATGATACTGATATAACTGAGTGCAATTTGGGCACTGAACAAAATCCAAAATATGTCAAATTTTCAAGTAGCCTATCAGGAGAGGAGAGGTAAAAATATACTAAATTGTTGAAGGAATTTTCTGATGTATTCGCTTGGACTTATGAATATCTTAAAACTTATGACACAAGCATTATAGAGCACAAGATTCCATTAAAAGAAGACACCAAACATTTCAGGAGAAATTTGAGGCAAATCAATCCTATGTTACTACATGTCATGGAGAAAGAGGTAAAAAATATTTTAGATGCAAAAATTATCATTCCTTTGAGGTATTCTGAATGGGTGTCCAATTTGGTCCCAGTATGAAAAAAGAATGGAGAAATCATACTTTGCGTTGATTTCTGAAATCTAAACAGAAGCTCTAAAAAGGATAGTTACCCTTTGCCCAAGATGGAGCACATATTACAAAAGGTGACAGGAGCAGCCAGGATGTCCATGGTTGATGGTTTTTCCTGGTACAATCAGGTCTCTATTTTTCTAGAAGATAGGGAGAAGACAACCTTTACCATTCCCTGGGGTACATTTATGTACGCCAAGATGCCATTTGGTTTGATGAACACCGGGGAAAATTTCCAATGAGCTATGGACAAAGAATTTATTGGAGAGAAGAATACATTTTTTGTTATCTATTTAGATGACATAACAATGTTCTCTCAATCTAATAAAGAACATTGTGATCACGTAAGAAACATTTTCTTGAAATGCAAAAAATTTGGCCTCTGTTTGAATCTGAAAAAGTCATTGTTCGCCATGAAAGAAGGAAAATTATTGGGCCATATCATGTCAACTGAAGGGGTAAGGATTGATTCTAGCAGGGCTGAAGCTATACAAACATTGTCACTTCCTAGATCCAAAAACGAGGTTCAATCTTTTCTGGGAAAAATTATTTTTTTGAGAAGATTTGCATCAAATTTTGTTGAGTTTGTTAAATATATCACAACCATGCTGAGGAAAGGTAGTGAAATCAAATGGACTGATGAGTCCTGTGATTATTTTGATCAAATAAAGAAAGCCTTGGCTGAAGCTCCAATTCTTATCATCCCAGGCTACTCCAAGGACTTTCTTATTTTTTCTTTTGCTTCTTTTGATATAGTAGCCGCAGTCTTATTGCAGAAGAACGTTGAAGGCTTAGAGAATCCCATTGTTTTTTTTAGCAGGAAATTGAGAGATGCCGAATTAAAATATGACATCATGTATAAACAAGACTATGCATTGGTTAAATCTCTTAAGTATTTCAGATTTTATGTCCTGCATTCAAGAGTGATTGCTTATGTCCCATCATCTGATGTAAAATAAATTCTTATTCATCTTGATATACATGAAAAAAGGAGCAAGTGGATTGCTAAAATACTTGAATTTGATTTGGAAATTAAGCCTACCAAATTGGTTATAGGCCGAGGTTTAGCCAAGCTATTGGATGAATCAAATTGCTCAGCATTGGGGGTAAATTTCATCCACCCATGTTCAGAAAATCAACAGGTTGAATTAACTGATAAATGTTCTCAAGTCATCTCTGCATTGGTAGATTGTAGCTGGTACAAGGACATTATATTTTTTCTGCATAATTTACAGCCTCCAAATGGTATTGGAAAGAAAAAGGTGAGAGCCTTAAAACTCAAATCAGTAAAATATTTCCTTGTTGATCAAGTTTTGTATTGGAAAGATCCATTAGGAGTGTTTTTAAGGTGCCTTGACCCACAAGAAGCCCAAAAGATTATGTCTAATTTTCATGACAATTTATGTGGGGGGCATCATTATTGGAGAACCACAACATACAAGATCCTCAGGGATGGGTACTTCTGGCCTAGTTTGTTCACTAATGTTTTTGCTAAGATCAGAGCTTGTGCTAAATGTCAAAAGTTATCTGGAAAAAAATAGCTTAAGTCTTTGCCATTAAAACTTGTGGCATCTTGAGGACCTTTCCAGCAGTGGGGCCTAGATTTTATTTGTGAAATTCATCCCACTTCTAGTGGCCAAAATAGATGGATCTTAACTTCTACAAATTACTTTACTAAGTGGATTGAAGATATTAGTATAAGGAATGCTTCCCACAAAGTGATCATTGGTTTCCTTGAGGACCTTATGGCAAGGTTTGGGTGTCCGAACATAATTGTCACTGATAATGCTACATCTTTCAAGGTTGAGGTATTGATTCAGTTTTGTGAATAGTTTGGGATCACATTGATTCACTCTACCCCTTACTACCCTCAGGGAAATGGGTTTGCAGAATCCTGAAACAAAAGCCTTATAAAGATCATTAAAAAGATATTAGAGGATAACAAAAAGGCATGGGACTCAAAACTAAAATTTTCTCTATGGGATGACAGAGTGATGATAAAGAGGTCCCTGGGACTTTCCCATTTCCAGCTGGTACATGGAGTTGACGCCATTTTTCCTTCTAATCTTTCCTTACCTGTGGAAAAATTCTTCCAAGATTACGAAGGGGAGCCCRATCATATGATCAGAAKGATTCARCAGCTGGTTTAAGTACAATAGACTCCRRAGAAGCTTGTAGACAAATCATATGATCATCAAATGAAGATCAAGAAGGCTTTCAGCAAGAAAGTRAACACGAAGGATTTTCAACTGGGYGATCTGGTGCTCAAGTGGGATGCACTGAAGCAAGATAAAGAAAATCACGGTAAATTTGAATCTTTATGGATCGGTCCTTTCAAAATCTCTAAGTTATTCTCTAATAACACTTTCAAGTTGCAAATATGGAGAATGAAGAGGTTTTTTGTGGCCCTGTCAATGGGATTTTTCTGAAAAAGTACTTTTCTTGAGCCTTGAGTGGCTTTTCATGCCATTATAAATATCAATTTTATTTTATTTTTGTTTCAATAAATGACCCCATAGCCCTAGGATAAGACACTAAATCTACTCATTCTCAACAACCCGCAGGGGGGCATGCCATTCCCTGTGGAGCCAATGTTACCACATGAAATTGCCTTGGGTTTTTAGTTTATTTTTATCCTTTTCTAAGCCTTAGATTTTAATTTTTTAAGTTTCATCCCTTTTAAAATTATGTTTGTTAGGACCCCTTGGATAAATAAAGTGTTGAGTCACAACTTATGTTTGATCCTCAATTGATTTTTCGACTTAGAACCATTTTAGTTTATGACATAAAATTTGGTTCCCTTCATGATTTGTCAATAGGATCGATACCTCCCACAACTAGACTCATGTGACAGACCATTCTCCTAATTCATGACCCTGTGGGCATGCCTTGTTGTCCTTTCTTACCTGTCCAATAATTTTTTAAATTGTAGCGCTACCCACTGATCAGGCATTTCCATAGCACCCTTCCTGTTCATCATGTTTCTACCATGAGTTATGATTACCACGAATGATGTCATGTTCCTTGTTTTCAGTACCATGAGTTGGTTAAACGATACCTTCAAGATCTCGTATTTACGAGCCCTGATAACGATTTATGATTTTGAAAATTTAAGAGTGTTGCACTGTGCAAACTCACAGTTCTAACTAGGCGACAACAATGCTGCCAGATCCAATGCTGAGTTAGATTCAGAGGCCAAGATGTTCGTGAATTCATCCTGAAATCTCACTGAAGCTTCAAACAAGTGTTTACTCCACATGTATCCCTTGTTTCCTGCTTTTCACATTAATTTTCACAGAGAATTAGTGCTCAGAGTTTAGATTATCGGGCTTGCACTGTTTTGAGAGACTTTTCTTTGCATCATATCCTTGTATCCTCTCTTTTCAAACCTATGAACTTCACTGCTCACGTCAAAGTATGATACATCCACCCACCATAACTATTGAGCTTACAACACCTAAACAATCTATTTTCTACACACGCATTGCACTACCCAAAGGCGTTGCTTAACCACACTGTGTCTCCCTTGCTTCTTTTGACAATTGAATTGAGCATTTTTTACCCAAATTCAAAGGGATAATTACAGAGTACCCTCTCACTATCTAAAATTTCAATACATGCACAAATCTAAGGAAGAGATTTCCACAACCATGTCTTATCTTACTAGCACCAATTTGGTTTAAAGGCACAACTTTGTCCATTTGAAGCTCGACTATAGGTCCTCTTGGTCATTACTACCCCATAAGCCACAATAATATCTAATTCTAAGCTATGGAGACTCCTCATATGAAGAAGAAACACAAAGGGGGAAAGGTGGTTAGAAATGAACCTGTAGATATGCATCTTTTTGATACAAAGTCCATGGAAAGAGAAGTTTTTCAAAGAGTGGGATGTCTCTCTTTCTACCGGAATATGCAAAAAGGCCATCCTAAGGTGACAAGATAGTTTTCCTTACATTTTGATGGAAGCATGAACAAGGTAGGGGATTTACAATTTGAGGTAACTGAGGTCACTATTTCAGCTGCAACATGAATCCCTATCACAGGTGAAAAGTCGTTTAAAGCCATGGGTTTGAGTTCAGCCTATGCCAAATATCTCCTCAGGCCTGAATATCAATCCAGTTATTTTTCTAAAGGTGTGCCAATGAATCAATTGATTGAGAAGTTTGACAGGATATTGAAGATCATCCAGAGATACTTTACATGTGAACAAAGGTTTAACACATTGTACTAGTACCATATAAGGCTTATGTTGCATTTTATTGGTAAAGTTGAAATGAATATTCCCTACTATTTGTTAAGGATCATAGGTAAGATGCTAGATAGGATTCAATCCAAGTCTAAGGATGTGGATACTAGCATCCTCCACTCTGGATTGATTAAAATGCTAGTCTTTGAGGAATTGGGTAAGAAAGAGATTTCATGGGAACATTTTGTTGTTTCTTCTCACTTCAAGTTGGATATAGCATATACTCCTCAATCAAAGAATGCAAGTCCTTTATCACCCACCAGTGTTGTGAAAGTAGAGACCAGTAGGAAGACAAAGGGAAGATCTCCTCTTCAAGTTTCAGAGGTCATCAAGCAGGTCACAGGAACTGAGGAGGAAGCTTGTCCTTCCCCACAAAGAGATTCTTCACCACCTCCTCCACCAGGGATAGAAGAGGTTTTTTCTTCTACCAAAACTATAGTCAAGAAATGGAAGAAGCTACACTTCCCCTCTTCTCCTCCAACAACCAATACCAAGGGCAGAAGATCTTTTACAAGATCATCATATCTTAAAGAGGTTGTTAAAGAATAGTATCTACCATAAATCCCTGTGCAAAATAAGAAGGGTAAAGGAATTGGCAAGCCCATGGAAAGGAAAGAAGAAACCCCTGTGCAAAAGAAGAAAGATAAAAGCAAAGGCATTAAGAAGCTTGATGAGGCAGACAAGGTAATTCCTATGCAAGTGGAAGAGGATACCAAGAAAAATACTGTTGAGACTGTGCATGTCACTATTCCACCTGATCAAAATATTAATCAGGCAACTCAAGGATACAAGGAAAGAGGTGGCTCATTTGAAAACATAAGCCATGTTTGAAAGAGTGAAAATGAAAGAGCTCATGGATGGCTATAGTCATACCCTTAACCTGAGAAGGTTTACAGCAAGAAAATCCCAGCCCCTTCATAGGTAGCTCCGAAATCTTTATAGGAAGAACAAAGGCTTTCAGTCTCAGAACATGAAGCTCAAGGAAAATTTGCATCATTTTCAAGATGAAGTAGCTCAAAGACAATTGCAGGTATTGGTTGAAGCTGCTATTGAGAAAGAGACAACAACAATCAAGGAAATCATAGCTCCACTGAAGAAGCTTGTCATTTCTAAAAGAAATAAGTCTTCTGTGCCAAATGAAGATCAACCTTCTACAAGAAAGAGTGTGATATTAAGTGTCAGGGTAATGAGATAATTGGTGAAAGGTGAGCCCCATTTTTTAAGATGGTTCCATTTTGTGAGGATGAACTATTATTGAAATACTACCTCTACCACCTATACAACCTTCTAAGTTCTTGTTGTTTAGAGTTTTGGGTTTTTGTAAAGAGCTAACTTCTTCATTAGTAAGAATGCAGACATTTTGTAGTGCTATGGCGCTACGAAATAGTCTATTTTGGTGTTTCATTGGTGTTCTACCTACAGTGTTGGTAAACCACCTAAGGATTATGGGGTCGATACTATTCAAAGTTATTACTTGATATGCACATGTTCAAGATGGAGGTGTTGCATTTTGACTGTGCTACCTAAATTTGCACAAAGACTCACACTGGCGCTACTAAAATTCTCTACCTAATATCTTGTAGAGGCCAAAGTTTGCACACAGATGCACCATAATGGCGCTACCTAAATTCGCTACCTAATATATCACAGAGGCCAATGTTTTCGCAGGGGATAGGAAGGTTTGGTGCTACGTTTTCTACTTGTCCAGTTTTGAAGTGTGCTACTCAAAGTGCTACCCAAAGAAGCTACCAACAGACACCAGGGATCCAGGAGGGTTAATCTAACAACTTTTTGGGTAACTGGTGATGGAAAAGATTGTGAAAACAACAACTAACGTCATGATACCAACCACATGCTCCTGAATGACACATGGAAAACAAGGAGTTGCACAACAAAGGTGAATCAAGTCAGTTTGAAGATTGGTTGGATTAGTCACCAACATTTTCCTATTTTATAGGATAGGTTGTTAGTCAAGTTGTTAGATGAAATAAATTATTAGAGATTTTCAAGGGAAGGAGGCCAACTCGTACCCCCAGTTGTTGCCTCCCTTTTGTTATAAATAGATATATGAAATTCTTTATCAGGTTTAGATGGTTGAGCAAGGCTCCCTAATACTGTAATATTTTGACGAAGTTACTGTGAAATGGCTATGTACTAGATTTAAGACATTTTGGTTAATATAAATCAGCTTTTCTTTCAGCTTATTTTCTTCTGATGCTAAATTTTCATGCTTTGAATGATTCACGTGAATGGTTGTGGTGATATTATGATGGATGTTTGATCGTTATATTATCATGATGTTTATTTAACTTCCTTAGTTTCTGATCTGAAGAAGATCTCTTGTTAAGAACCTTTCTTCCTTAATATTTTTGTAGACCTAATGTTTACAACAACCCCTACATTCCTCTCATTCAAGTCTTCCCTCTATTCATACGCACTCCCAATTACTGATTGAAGTTAGCCAAGACCTTGATTGTTGGTGCATGCTAGACCTATTTTCTGAGTTGGAACATTATCATTTTGAGTCTTTTCCATTTGACCCTTTAAAAAACTATTACATTCACATATAACCTGATGGGTACTGGTCTTTCCATCCATGCAATTTGAAGGTGATTCCTAGTGCTAATAGTCCACACTTAGCAACCTGGGAGGACAAATATGATATGCACCAACAGTTTCCATTTTTGTTTAATAGATAGACTTATGATACTATGATACACATTATTTCGGCACTTACATACTCTGAAACTTCGGGATGAAGTTTAGACCAAGAGGGGATGTATGTAACATACCGCTCTTGCGTGCACTGAGCGAAATTATTCTTTGAGGAAACTTTTCTGCAAATGATCCATATTATTATACTATTGGTCATTTGATTATGATTATGAGGCATTATGGATATTTTATTTTTTGTGTTTACATAGACATGTGCTATTGACTAGGTTATCTTGAGTGTGTAGGACTTTGTACCTCGAGGATGCAGAGGCATCGATGACACCCCTTGGAATTTGGATCAAGTCAGGGAGTGGACTATTGGGATTTGATTGATGTTGATATGACTTATGTACATATGATTAGATGCTATGATGATTGATTATTGCTGAAATGATTTGTTGATGATGCAGGACGATGATAGATTGTCGAATAGACTCACATGTGGAGTAGAGGGGTCACGTACAACAACCAAATACATTGAGGGAGAGGTGTGGACAAAAACCTTGCCACATCCTACTAGCACTTCCATCGTGGCTCAAACTGTAGGCTAACAATTACCTAGTTCAAGAACACCCATGATGTTTTGAGGGAAGACTGCGACAATCACTCACGATTATTCTAAGGGGCATGCAATAAGGCGGAGGCCTTATTCCTTAGAGGCCCTTAGTCTCCAACAAGATCACCTAACGGAGTATTGACTCCAGGGGTTTTTGATGTCTATCAAGTCAGTCAAGAGGCAAGTGGCACCCTTGGAGCACATAGTGCGTCCTGAAGTGCACGTCGTGCAATGAAAATGAAAAGAGGCGACTAGCACCCATGGAGCACGTAGTGTGTCCTGAAGGGCACATCGAGCAAGGAAAACATAAAAAGGCAAGTGTCACTCTTGGAACACCTAGTGCATCCTGAAGGGCACATCTCGATTTCAACGGGCAGGTGAATAAACCTAGTCGGCCTTAAAATTAATGACGTGATAAGTAAGATTTAAAACAATTTCTCTAATAAAAATGTCGCCTAGCCTAGGAAATTAAAATCTAGGTCTAACTGATACTTGTGGTAAAAAAATTATATATATATATATATATATATATATAATCATAATTAAACATGTGACGAGAATGGGGTAAGAAATTCAATTAATTTATTAAAATCAAATTACTTTGGGGGATTTTTTTTTTTAAAGGAAATGATTGTTTTTCTACAGATGCTAATTAAATTTTATTAATTAAAAAGATAAAGAGGTGGTTTTTCTACACTTTCTAATTTGAGTTTTAGATAAAAAGGGAAAAGAGAGAAACTTAAAATAAATAGGAAACTAAGGGAAGAAAGGGAAACATAAAGAAAAAGGGAAACATAAGGAAAAAGGTGAATGACTAACTTAGTAAGGTATCTTGCCTTTAAGAAATTTTTAATTATGAACTCAACTAGGAATTTAGTAAGGGCGTAATTCATTTAAAATGTGTAAGGGAATATGGGGACACCAAGGAGAGATTTTAGGAATGTTTTTAGGTGGGTGAGGGAAATAGGAGAAATTAATTAATTAATGAAATTAATTTATGGTGCAACTAGGGGAATGGGTGACATGTGTACGGGGGAGGTGTTTATGAATTAATTTAAAGAAAAAAAAATTAAATGGGAATTTGGGAAAGAAAACACTTAGAAACTCTATAAAAGGGACAGAGGAGGAGGAGTAAGGATCTTTCTTGATGTGTAATGTTATGCTGCAAAATTGTTGTGTTGAATGACTTATCTTGTGGGAGTTGGGATACCCAGCTTGGGTAATGAGTGGTAGCTCGACCTTGCGAGGCAAGTCGGTTGTTATTTGTTCTTCGGTTTAGTTCAGTTGCTATTTGTTCTTTGGTTTAGTGTCTGTGGCCCTTTTGTGGCTTGGGAGGCTTAGGGGGAATAAGATTACCCCTAGCATTGGTTG
>JZKD02S0179895.1:10950-22872 GCA_000966675.3 Picea glauca
TAAACAACAGGCATGCCTTATCTTGTACTGGTTGGAGCCATTGGGTTAGTTCCCTCACTTTTCTTTGGATCGTATGGATCTGTTGTTGGGAGGTATGTTTCTTGTGAGACCTCTTCATTCTATCTATGGCTGATAGGGCCTTCAGCTATGCCTGAAGTGTGTCTACATGTTTCTTCACTTCATAGAGCTACGACTCCAATGCCTGTAACTTTGGGTTCTCAGTGAGGTTTTCATAGGTCTGAGCATTATGTTTACTCAGCTTCTTACACTCCAAGGTAAGAGATTTTAATCTGTCAACTATGCTGTGGACAGTTGCTTCCCTGAGGTCTCTTACATCTTGAGGGGTCTCGGACACAGTGCGGAGCTCCAAGTCTGTTATGCATTGTTGGGACTGTTGGATTACCTCTTCAAGTTGTGCCACCTGCTATGGAACTCGTTCTTCGGCCTTTACTTCAAAAATAGTCATAGAGAGAAGTGCTCTATTGACCATTTCCTTAACTTCGAGTTTCTCTATGAGCAACTGTTCCTTACTTTGTTGTAACTGGGATTTTTCTTCATCCCACTTTGCTTGCAGATCAAGATTCTCCCATTCTGCAGCACTGCATTGGTCCTCAAGGGATTTTTTTACTTGCGCTAAAGCCTAGGTGGCTTGTGTTGTCTCTTCCTGAGCTTGTCGAAGGTGAGCTTCGACTGTATCAGCGATGCAATGGAGTTGAGCTGACTCATCACCTAGTTTTGATGTTCCTGCTGATAGAGGCACAGTAGGAACTACGTGGCTGGACTGTAATGTCTGTTGCATCCCTTGAAGTTCAACCTTGATCTGACTAAACACCTCCTCATTCTTAGATTCTTTCTTCTCTGTTATCTCCAATGAAGCATCGTTCAGTGTTGAGATTGTAAAGTCAAACTCGTCTGAGGTGAGGGTGGTCTCAAATTTGGTCCTGGTTGCTTTTGATTTCTTGCTTGAAGAAGGTTTCAGAGGATAAACCTTCCTTTTCTTCGAGGGGTCATCCTCATCTCTAGGCAATGTAACCTCGCCTTTCTTCTATTCCACTTATGCGCCATCTATCTCTCCGCCATCACCTCCTGGCTTTGCTGAGATGGAAGAAGTCTTCGTCGAGGTACTACTTACATCTTGAGATTCTTTATTTTTCTTGGTCTTTCTCAGTCCAGGTGTATCGTGTGCTTCTTCTAGACTGTCAATATCAAATATCTTCATGGGGCATGTTTGGATGAGGAGGTCCGCCAACCACTCCTTGGTGATTTCCTCCAAATCCTCCTCCGTCAACTTGTAATAGGGTTGTAGTTGTTATTTGTGCTCATTAGTAGTCCTCTCATCGAAGATGCTTCTACATCTGTAGACACTCCTCTCTTTGACATGACTCTTTCAGTCATTAATTCAAGGAGAACTTTCGTTACTAATTCTTCAACTGCGGTGAGCTCGTCGGACATACGCGCTCAGGATTGAAACTATTAGGGTCACAATTAACTCAGATACTGCACTAGAGTAAATAGCAATAGCACAATGATCAATGTATACAATTTGCTTAGTCTCTAAGCTTCAAATTCTCATTTAGAAAAAGTGTTCTCCGTACATGGCACAACAGGACAAGTAGGCAACTTGACAATGGTTCAATTGCAACGTTTATGAGCCTCCATTAACTCTTATTCGATCCATTATGGCGTGGTCTAATGGTCTGATGACAGACCTTTATTTCCTTTTTTCTCATTTGTAGCATCAATCGAATGGTTATAATCTCCCTAATGGCTATATTACTTCACTGTGGTGAAGTGCCATGTGTCTCTATTCTGATATCCTAGCAAAGCTTCAATTCTACAATTTTTTTGTCTATGAGGTTCCTCCTGGAACCTTCTGCAACTTAGCTCTCTTCTTACTTTGTTTCCTAGCCTTTTTTCGAGTGAGCTTCATCTCGGTAGTTCATTTTACATTTTGATTCTTATCTTCTTTTAACATAGTCATTGCGCGTTGTTGATATTCTTTCCTAGTATTCAGGGGTAATACCTCTTCTTTACCTAGAGTAAGTACTTCAGTCTTATGTGGGTCTTCTAGTATTCTTGCATCGTTTACATTAAGGTATTTAATGTCAAATAGCTTCAATCCGTTCTCCTATTCTTCGATCAAGTGTGCAATCCTCCTAGTCATGAAATATTTTAACCCCTCGTTTCTTCTTCTCTAATACTTCTTCTTCTTTCTTTCATCTCACTTGATCTCTATCAATCCAAGGTTTTCCTATTAACATGGTAAATGGGGTGTTGTCTTCAAAAAATATAATGATCTCAAAATCTTCCTCTGTCGAAGTTCCATTGACGGTCATAGGTATCTGAGCAAGCCTTTCACATAGGTTTACCAATTTTCCTTTGAATAACCCTAGTCCTCCTAATGAAGGAATCATATCAAACCTCCCTATAGCTTCCCAAGTTCTCTCTTTCATGATATTGACCCGTGTTTATTCATCTAGAACATAGTCAATGTCGAAGTCTCTTATTCTTGCTTCAATGCATTCATTTTCTTTAAAGATCTCTGATAATCTAACATGTCGGTGGTCATCGAAGGTGTCTTTCATCTGTAGCAATACCTTCTCTAATTGTTTCTGGGGTTCTACTATTGACTTAGATTATGGATCTTCCTTATGGTTCTCTTGGTTCAGATTCATTCTTTCAAGCTTAGCAATCATTCTAGGGAAATCCAACACTTCATGGTCTAGAGCTTTGCAACAAAGACAACTAGGCCTTCTCCTAGGGCATTATTTAGCAAGATGTCTTGGTTTTATACAACTTTAATAGAGATTTATATTCTCTTTGTTTTAAATGATCCCTAGCCTCTCCTATATTGCGCACTAGGATCATGGTAGCTAACCTGCAACAAATTATTTCTAGGATTCCGCATCCATTTGTTAGTCCAAACATTCTTTCTATGCATAGGTATAACATATATTTCATTATTCTTATCATATCTACTCATATCAAACCTTCTTTCATCTATTAATGTCCTAGCTTTCAAACTAGGACATACTCTATTAAACATACCTAGTTTCGTACTCGAGAAACAAAAAAAAATCACTTGTCTTACTTCTATAGAGCACAAAGATTTCATATCTAAAAATTTTAACTATTCTTACCTTTGTCAGAGCACAGAGCTTGTAGATCTTACCTCTTTTAATCAGACATTCTCACTTTTACCTTTCTTGGAGCACAAAGCTTCTGGATCTTACCTCTTTTCTTCAGATCCGATCTCCTTTCTTCAAATCGGGCTTCTTTCTTTCAGATCTGATCTTCTTTCTTCATATCAAGCTTCTTTATTTAGCACAGAGCTTTATAAGTCAAGTAGAATGTTGCACACTAGGACAATATATCTACACACAGAGCTTTCACAGTTTCAAGTCAAACTTTTTCACAAAGATTCTTCTTTCTCAGTTCCCAACGATCACAGTTTCAGGTCCCGGCAACAGAACCATTTTTTGGCATAGGGGTAGACCCATGGTTCAGCTCTACAATAACGCACCAAAAAATCCATAACTACCGGACCTTTTGGCAACACCTGTGAAGTAGATGAAGTCTCACCCGAGGTAGAGGCAGGGGTGGTTGCAAGAATCAGGTGTCTGCAACCTTAGCTGGGACACAAATCTGTGATTATATAACTTAATAAAGCACTTAGCACCGTCAGTTCCTCAGTATGCAATCAATATCTACTTCACTGATAAAACAAAGATTTGCAGCATTCACACTAATCTAAAGTATTTAATCACTTAGCATATAAATGGATCAGAATGAGCATATTAAGCATGACTATCTTGATCATATCTAATATTCTCACATATCATAAGCACAAAGAAGAATTAGATCCATCTAAACATATCAGAGTACTTAGAAAATAACATGTGAACACTTCAAGACTGACGCAAACATGCCACCCAGGGCACGTCCACTCCCACCAAGACCTTCTCTTCCTTCGGCCCGAAGAGATGAAATGCTCTTTAAATCCCTTATCGGGATTTTTCTACACCCACAGAATTCTCTCCTTATGATCTCCCTTCCTCCTATCAGGAAATCGGGCTTTGCATGATCGCGAGTCCTGCACTCACGAGATCGGGTCTCACAAATCCCTAAACTCCGATGAAATATTCACCCACATGTTCCTTGCTTCTTTCGGGAATATATTCGTTGGGAAATCAGCCCTTACGAGGTCGTAGACAACTTGCCCCACAAATCCACGATTCCCGATCCCCGATTGCTCCCTCTGGCTAGCTCCTTTCTTATGTGACCTGCTAGTCCACAAGACCACGGTCCTTTCTAATATCGTAGTTTCAGAATTCGTGGAATTGAAATGCGTAGAACTTACGCTCTCAGGATATTTGATTCTCCGATTTCCGATGCCACCTGGCATTGACTCCCTTCAAGGATTGACCCTTCGACACTTGTCCTCCACTGAACTGCTGTGACTGTGGGACCGTCGTGTTTTGGGATTTTGCGACTTCCCCTGCCCTGATTTTCTCATCACCGAGAATCCCAAATTACCGATCCCCGATGCACGTGTGATCTCTCTCCTCCACGTCACCGCTTCCTTGTCGCTCTATCGGGTATCGCGAAATCACGATTTCTATTACAACGATTCCCTTGTATGTGGAGATCCCAAAATTCCGAACCCCGACACTTCAGGATCCTCGGACACGCGTCCCTCAGATCAACGGCTCTGACCGTGTCAGGAAATCACGGATTGCGATTCCAATTTGCAAGTGTTTCACGACTCCGGAAACCCCGATATCCCGAACTCTGATTCTCCGAGATCGCTCACCACATGTCCCTACTATTTGGATGGCTCTGATCCTGTTAGGAAATCATGGATCACGATTCCTATATGCAAGAGTTTCTTGCCTTTGGAAAACCCGATGCTCCAAACACCGACTCGTCCAGATCTCCTACCACGCGTCCTCGTAGATGGATGGTTCAAAACTCCCATCGGGAAATCACGGATCGCAATTCCAACATGTGAGAGTTTTAGGTCCTCGGGAACCCCAATTCTCTGATGACCTGAACCCCGATGGCTCCTTGGCCCCTTGCCACGTGTCCCTGCCGAGATCAACGGCTAAGATTTCTCCTCGGGATTTCGGGACTTTCAAGGTCTTGATTCTCTACCTTATGAAAACCCGATGACGCCAATATCCCAATAACTCCTCCGGGTTCTTCCTCTGCTCCTTAGGGCTTAACCCCGATGCAGCTTCTTGAGATCTAATGGCTGACGGGATTTCGCTGCTTTCCTCCGTGAATCCTGACTATCAATTTCTCCTTCTTGAATATCTCTTGAGAACGGCTAAGTGTTCTTTCTCAGAACTTGTCCTCTAACACCTGCACTTGCGACTCTTACTTGAACAGTTCACGGAACAAACCTCCTGTTCTCTCTTACAATGATATCACAAAGGTGCTATACCTCCTGAGATTTTCCACTCTGATTCTTTCAGAGAGACTTGCACGCACTCCTTGTGCAACCCTGTAAACACTTCAAGTGTTCGAACTCCCTTGACTCTGCGCAACTCCTGCAGTAGCAGTCTTAGAGCTCCTTTTCTTAGATTCACAACTGGTACTTCTTCTCCAACCTATGCACTCCTAGCATGGCCTTAACAAGCAACTTCCACTTCTGGGTGAATGAGAACAAAAGTTGAACTATTGAGCCCTCATCAATGCACTCCTTGCGGATGGATTCAACTACACACCTTGCAGGAATCTTCTGGCTCAGATAGAGAAACAATTAAACCTCACTCTCTCTCCCTTTCAGACTTCAGTTTGAAACATGAAATCACATGCACAACATATACAAAGAAAATGCATAACAAGAAAGAAAACATTCCTAAACATAACATCAATACACAGAGAAAACAACACAAACCATGTGCTTGAATCAAAGCTTCCTTCTATTAATTCAAATGCATGTACATGGGTGTTCTTCATACAATATTCTCTGGTTCTTCTTGCTCTCCTGCTTCAATAATGTTATGTAACACAACGAGGGTGTCTATATCCATTTTCCCTCCCAGACTCTAACTATCAAATCTAGACTTAAACATCCTATCTACCAACATTAAATCTAGTAAATGCCTCCTATCTACCAAAGGATGAGAGCTTAAAGGATCAAGGTCCAATACAATATACAATGTGCCTCCATAAAATGGTTCATTAAAGACTTGCGCTACAATCCCAAAGCACTTCAAAAATTTTGGGTTTGTTTATCCAGCTGATCTCCGCTTGATGTGCTGGCTTGCTTGATGAGTTGGCGATGCTCCTGCATCATACTCCTCAGCTTGAAAAATTTCATGGGCTCCTGTCCATGAGCTCCTGCACGGTCTGTCCATGCTTTTGAATCTCTGCTTCAGTCTCCCAGCTGGCATCTTCCACTAGGTGGTTCTTCCATTTGACCAGATACTCGAAGTATTTCTTCCGCCTGGTCTTTTTGCTCACTCTTTTGTCAAGTATACACTCCATCTGTGGCTTCTCTGCAATCAGCATCTGCTTCTGCCACTGGAATTCTGGTTGTTCATCACTTCCAACTCCTGCTTCCTCAACCTCATATGGATACAAGTCTGAGACATTGAATGTCGGAGATATCCCGATCTCATCCGGCAACTCAATCTCATAATCATTTTCTCCCAATTTCCTTAGGACTCTGCATGGCCCAATTTTCTTCATTTTCATCTTGTTGTATGTTCCCCTTGGGAACCTTTCCTTCCTCAGATGTGCTAGAACTAGATCACCAACTTCAAACTGAAGTTGTCTCCGATGCTAATTCGCTCTGCGCTTATATTCCTGGTTTGATTCCATCAATCGCTTCTTCACCCTGCTGTGAAGTTCTTCCATCGTGTTTGTGAATTCTTCAGTGTTTGCGCTCTTAGTCATTATCTGCTCTGAATCCCTCGGTTCAGATACTCCTCTTGGCTGCCTGCCGTATACAATCTCAAATGGAATTTTGCCTGTGTTTCTGTTCAGTGAGTCATTGTACGCAAACTCTGCCTGTGGCAACATATTGTCCCAGCTGTTGTGGTGCTCTGTCACCAAGCTCCTTAATAAATCTCCCAGACTTCTATTTACCACCTCTGTTTTCCCATCCGTCTAAGGATGATAGGTAGAAATAAACATCAAGTTAGTTCCCATCTTCTTCCAGAGTGTCCTCCAGAAATGTCCAATGAATTTCGTATCCCTGTCCGATACTATGCTTCTGGGTAAACCATGAAGTCTAACGATCTCCTTGAAGAACAAATTCGTGATATGAGTCGCATCACTGGTCTTCTGGCATGGGATAAAATGTGCCATTTTGGAAAACCTGTCAACCACCACAAAGATCGAATCATGTCCTCTTTGCGTCCTAGGCAATCCCAATATGAAATCCATGCTGATTTCATCCCACGGCCTCTCGGGTATGGGTAATGAATGATAGAACCCCGCATTCTGCTTTCGGCCCTTTGAATGTTGGAAAATTCTACATCTGTCAACATACTTCTTGAATTCCAACTGCATCCCTGGCCAAAAGTATGCTTCGCTCAGCTTTGCAAATGTTTTTTCGTGGCCAAAATGCCCTGCCAATCCACCGTTGTGTTTTTCTTTTAGCAGATTCTCCCTCATGGAGCAATTTGGAATGCATAACTGATTTCCTCTGAACAACAGTCCATTTTGGATCATGTAATCTATCCATGGGCTTCTGTCTCTGATAAATGGGTTCTCAGCTGCTTCATATGCCTCTGCAAAATCTTCATCACCTGCATACATGTCTTTAAGATTTTCAAAACCCAATGTTTTGACTCGAAACTCCTACAGCAACAAACACTTCCTGCTCAAAGCATCAGCCACTTTGTTAGCAGTACCTGAAATGTGTTTAATTACAAATGTAAAATTATGCATATATTCTACCCATTTAGCATGTTTCTGATTCAACTTTTCTTGTTGAGTCACAAACTGTAATGCATGATTATCACTATACAAAACAAATTCTTTCGGAATCAAATAATGCCTCCACTTATTCAGTGCCTGTATGATAGCATAAAATTCTTTGTCATACGTGGAGTACTTTACTTTTGCCTCATCCAACTTCTCACTGAAATATGCAATTGGTCTGTCCTCTTGACTCAAGACCACTCCTATGGCAAAGCCACTTGCATCACATTTCACCTGGAACACTTTCGTAAAATCCAGCAACACCAAAGCCGGTTGTTCTGTGATCTTCTGCTTCAATAGATTGAAGCTCTTCTCTGCCTCTTCAGTCCAATGAAAATATTTATGTCTTTTCTTGAAAGTATCCATCATCGCTGCACTAATTCCACTGAAATTCCTGATGAATTTCCGGTAAAAGCTAGCCAGACCATGAAAACTTCTCACCTCGAAAATATTTTTCGGTGATGGCCAATTTTTAATTACCTCCACTTTACTTGGATCCATCTTTAATTCATTCACCGATATGAAAAATCCCAAGTAAATGAGTTCTGTCTTCATAAATGAATATTTCCTCATGTTGATCAACAACTTCTCCTGCTGTAGCTTCTTCATTACTGCAGCTAAATTCTTCAGATGCTCTTCTTTTGTTTTGCTGAAAATCAATATGTCATCCAGATAAACAATGACAAACTTACCAATGAATTCCTTCAGCACTTCATTCATTAACCTCATGAAGGTACTCGGTGCATTCGTCAAGCTAAATGACATGACTAGCCATTCATACAACCCTTCGTTTGTCTTGAAGGTTGTCTTCCATTCATCGCCTTCCCTCATGCGAATCTGATGGTATCCTGTTTTCAAATCAACCTTTGAAAACAAAATTTTTCCACTTAAACAGTCCATCAAGTCATCCATCCGTGGCAATGGAAACCTGTACCTGATGGTTATCTTGTTAATGGCTCTGGAATCTGTACACATTCTCCAACCTCCATATTTCTTTGGACTCAGTACCGTTGGAACGACACATGGGCTTAAGATTTCCATGATCAGTCCTTTATCCAACAGTTCTTGCACCTGCCTTTTAACTTCTTCGTTCTCCTACGGCGTCAACCTGTATGCAGCTTTGTTTGGTAAACTGGCTCTTGGTATGAGGTATATATGATGACTCACACTCCTCATCGGTGGAAACAAATGAGGTAATTCATCTACCACAATGTCAGCGAACTCTTCTAGCAGTTCCTGAATTTCTTCCGAAAAATTATCCACTCTTGTGCTGGTCAAAACAACTTTTGGTTTCCTGACCACAAAGAATTGTGGATCTTCCTTCTTCTTTACTTTCGCTAGAAGTTCCTTCCCACTCATGAGAAGTACAGTATTCCTCGGTTCTGGTTTTACTTCTTTATCTTTAATTGGAAGTAACATATGTGTCCTTCCATTCTTCTCTAAAGTATACGTATCCATTTTCCCATCATGAACTATGTTCCTGTCATATTTCCATGGTCTTCCTAGCAATAAATGACATACATCCATAGGAATAACATCACAGAGTATTTTATCATTGTATCCTCCTATCTTGATGTCAACTAAGCATTGTTTAGTGACATTTACCTGATGTCCCTTCTGTAGCCATGAGACTTTGTATGGACTCGGGTGATCAGTTGTCTCTAGCTCTAGTTTCTCCACCATCTTGGTTGAAACGAGATTGTCTGTGCTTCCGCTATCCATGATAACCTTGCACTTCCTGTCTTTGGTCTTGCATGCAGTTCTAAAAAGTCTATTTCTTTGAGCTGTGTCCTCTACCTCCTTCTCGGGTGTTAAGAGAACCTTACGCATCATCAATGACCTTCTGTCTTCTGCGTCTTCTGCTTCAACATCTCGCCTTTGTGCCTCGGTGATGTGAGTTTCTCCTCCATCCTTCTTCCTATCTGGACAGTCAACTTCCTTGTCTCCATTCTTTCCACACGTGAAGCATGTGATGACTCCACCTCTACCTCTTCCTCTACCTCTGGTACGAGGAAATGTGTTATTATCAACATATCCTCCGCTCTGTTCTGTCTGCTACCTTCACTGTTCAGCGTGCTGGCCTCGTTGTGAACTTCCACCTCTTTTTGTTCTCATCTGAGGCTTCTTCCAGTCGTCCTTGGATTTCTGGAACCTATCTTGGGAAACTGACTTACCTTTTGGTTGGCTCCTACCTCGGCCTCGCTGTGCTGGCTTACGGCTTAGCTTTTCCTCATCTTTCAACGCCATCTGATACGCATCCTCCACCATTCTGATGGTTGTCATACTCATCTCATCTTGGATATCGTATCTCAAGACATTCATATACCTGACAACTTCTTCATCATCTCTCTCCCAATGACCTGCTCTGATATTTAGCTTGTACAATTCCTCAGTATACTCCTTCATTGTCATCAGCTTCTGTCTCAGCTTCTGTATTCTCCTGAACAATGTGATTTGATAATCCCTTGGGATGAACTTTTCCTTCATCTTTGCAATCATTCGATCCCAGCTATTTATCTTCTGCTTGCCTTTGGAACGTCTATATGCTTGAAGCTTGTCCCACCATAATGCTGCATGTCCCTTCAATTTTTTGACAGCATGCCTAACCTTCTTATCTTCTTCGATATCCTCATAATCGAAGTAGGTGTCAAGAGATATGATCCAATCTAGAAGCTCTTCTGCATCCAGACTCCCTTCATAAGATGGAATGTCCATATTTGTTTTTGAACTCATCTGGGTGATAGCTTTAATTAATCGCTCATTGGCTGCATCTTCGGCTGCAACTTCTCCTTGTTGTTCAACTTCAACTTCGCCTTCGGAGTCACTCAGATCTCTAGCACTAGCTATGCATCTCTGCGCTGCTTCCATATCTTCTAATATCACTCGGAGATCACGTATCTGCCTCTCCATTTCTGAATTCTATACTTGTCTTCCTCTGCCTCTCTGGTTTCCCCTATCCTCTGGATTGGGTGATTGTCTTTCTCTCCTCGGCGGCATGGTGAAATTTTCTCTTCTTCTCTGTTACAAAAAACAGAGAAATTTTCTCTCTTTGATACCACTTGACGTGTATCAGAGTGCTTCTTTCCTTCCTCGCTCCTCTTGCCTAAAATATACAGACACTAAATTAGCTATGATACCACTCTAACACAAATGCGCCACCCAGGGCACGTCCACTCCCACCAGGACCTTCTCTTCCTTCATCCTGAAGAGCTGAAATGCTCTTCAAATCCCTTATCGGGATTTTTCTACACCCACAGAATCCTCTCCTTATGATCTCCCTTCCTCCTTTCGGGAAATCGGGCTTCGCGTTATCACGAGTCCTGCACTCATGAGATCAGGTCTCACAAATCCCTAAACTCCGATGAAATATTCACCCACGTGTTCCTTGCTTTTGTCGGGAATATCTTCATCGGGAAATCGGCCCTTACGAGGTCGTAGACAACTTGCCTCGCAAATCCCCGATTCCCGATCCCCGATAGCTCCCTCTGGATAGCTCCTTTCTTATGTGAACTGCTAGTCCACAAGACCATGGTCCTTTCTACTATCGGAGTTTTGGAATTCGCGGAATTGAAATGCGTAGAACTTACGCTCTCAGGATCTCCGATTCTCTGATTTTCGATGCCACCTGGCATTGACTCCCTTCAAGGATTGACCCTTCGACACCTGTCCTCCACTGAACTGCTGTGACTGTGGGACCGTCACGTTTCAGGATTTCATGACTTCTCCTACCCTGATTTTCTCATCACCGAGAATCCCGAATTATCAATCCCCAATGCATGTGTGATCTCTCTCCTCCACATCACCGCTTCCTCGTCGCTCTATCGGGTATCCAGAAATCTCGCTTTCTATTACAACGATTCCCTTGTATTCATATTATATACACTCTTACATGAAGCAAGGATTAGGAGGGAGCTAATACTGTGATCGATTGAAGATGATGAAAATATATATCCATGGTAGCATCCATAGAAAGACAGTACGTAT
>JZKD02S0179917.1:0-22872 GCA_000966675.3 Picea glauca
CTTTACCCATTCTTTGAGAGCACTCTTGACTGATTTAAAGTTTTGCTCTCAAATAAACACTGGTGAACCTATGACCCAAATCCTCCAGGATTTTGAGATTTTGTTCACCACTACTTGATCGTACAGATAAAGGGGGTTGAAACAAAATGGTGAGGGACTAAATTCAAGCAATTATTGAGTGAGAAGACCAATGTTTTTGTGGTACAAAGTCATTGAAAGAATAATTCTAGGCCCGATGATGTTGTCTTGAAGAAAGAGCTCATTATGTACAAGAAATATATCAAGTTGTGTTTCTATGTGACATTACTCTAGCCTTTGATTCAACCACATGAATGCTAGCCATTCGGATAGAAGGTCCTCCATTCTTTGTCGAAATGGATCCCTTGTTATGTTTCCCCCTATTTTTCCCTGTCATGCAAAATCACATTAAATTCTCCCATGATCATACTATTGCGAATGTGTCCCATGTATTTGAGTACCAAAAGAGAGCTCCAAAAACTTTCCTTTGCCTTGTAGGCCACTAGCATATATATGTTAAAAATATTTACCCATGTACCCATTCACTCGAGTGTGAAGCTAGTTAGTATCCAATGTTGAGTATGATAAGTGAAGCCCATACACAAAGAAGTGTTGTTCCAAAGGGAGCAAATCCCCTTAGAAGTGCCTCTTGAAATAGATGAAATTCCATCACAATTATGCCACTATTGCTTGTAAACTTTTAGGGATTCTTGGGCCTCCAACTTAGTCTTCTGGAGAAGGAGGATGGTATGTTTTTCTGATCTAATTAAATTCTTGAGTGTCACTTCTTTATATTGACTACCAAGTCCTCTATAGTTCCAGGAGACTACATTCATGATTTATCTTGGAGTTTTTGGTTGCCACCTTGCGTGGGTACACTAGTTCTGGTAGTTTAATAATTTCCGATCCAAACAATAGAGACATATCCATAGTAGACCGTATTCCCACCATCTTTTCTCTATTGGCTATTTCTTCTCACTTTTCCTTCATAGGATTCCTTCCCACTCTCTTGGGGATATTTTCTTCCATTTCTTCTTCATCCCTCTCCTCCTCCTCCATTTGAAGTTGATCCTTTTTTATTGCTAGGATACCTATGCCTACAAACATTTGTTTCCTTTTAGGAACATTATCTACCTCATCTAGCCAACTGGATATAATATCTTCATTTGATAATAGATTCTGCATTTCTACTGGTTTAGTAGGAGCCATCACACCTGACAAATTTGAAATAACAGGAGTAGGGTTTGAGAAAGCCAAGATTTATGAGAATGGATTAGGCTGTTCTTGAGATAATATTTCACACCTATTTGATTTTGGGGAAAAACTTCCTACCCTAGGCCATTGAGGAAATTTTTGAGGCTGTTATGAATGTTGACTATTAGGGATCCCCATCGATGAAGTTTGCAACTGCCCCTGTTTGGATCCAAAAGGGGCCAAAGGACCTGAAACTGACGTGCTTGATCCAGGTTTTGGCACAATCCCTGTATGCTTGTTATCCATTTTATTTTTAATAGTCTACTGTTGTTCATCCTTATCTGCAACTGGTTGAGCAGTTGGGGCATTATTCTTGCAATATTTTGCAAAGTGGCCATATTCATGACATGTTTTGCATTTGAAGGGGAGGTGCTCATAGTCTAGAGGCTATATATGTTTCCAGTTATCTAGAGTTAACATGACCACTTCTTGAAGGAATTTTTCCATATCCACTTCCACAAAGATTCTTGCATAAGCAAACAAGCCATCCTTTTGGCTCTGGTTTATCTGTATAACAACCTAGTGTGTCTCAAATACTTAAGAGAGTTTCCTCATTCTAGTAGTGAAAACTAAAATGCGATAGCCACACCTAGACAAGAACAACTGATAGCACAACATGTTCAGGGTTGAAGTCAAGGGTCCATCAATTCAAATACATGCCTTGAGTGCCAAATAAATAGGGTCCATCTTTTAATATAAAACCTCCATCCTCTTTTGCTTCAAATAACAATGCATAAAACCCCCTTCCATAGAAGTAGTGGGTTAATTTTACTTTAATCAAAACTTTCCAGTTCCTTTGGATCAAACTAGCCATGAAATTTGGAGATGGATAGATGACTATGAATTGACTGATGATGCCTTTTTAGCCAATACTAGAGCCATGTTCCTTGAGGAAGAAGGAATCAATGGAATTTTTGGGATATTCTCAATTTGTTTGACAAAACATGTTGGATATGTCTTGGTCAATTTCCCCATTGCTTATACCAATGTCCGAAATGCCAACGATTCAGAGTATAGAGGGGGAAGGAAGCCCCCTCCAAGAATGAGATCCATCCCTGAACTAATACCAATAGTGGTTGACGCATCACAAAGGTTTTTTCAGAGCTCAATGTCACAAAATTCAACTAAATGACACAATTATAACCATATATATGTCAAACAAGTATATTACCTCTCGAAGCCCATGTTTCTCATTTTTTTTCAAGTTTCCCCCCTTCTAATAATTCTTGATCATGGTCACCATGCAACATGAGTGGAGCATCTATATGCATTTGTTTTAGGAACTCAAACATAAAAAGAAAATACATTAACAATGTACCCTTCAAGATGTGCTCATTGCCTTACAAACCCCTTAAGTGTTTTCATGTATGTCTCTAGGAAGAACATCCATCTACAACTTGCCCCACCAACTAATTAAATGTATTTGACCAAATGTACCAAAATATGGACATGAGTTTCCATAAAAAAAATAGGCAACTCTTTCTCAAAAATACAAATAATTTCTACTATTTCATTGTGCCCATCTAGGGATTCTCATGACATGTATCTCTTTAGATGTGATCCACCTAAAGTCAAGATGACCCTAATTACTATTTAGTGATTTCTTAAAGATTGTCACTGTTGGTACTATATTTTGTTGTATAAAAACCACCTTATATACCTCCTTTGTAATCCACTTCCCTCCTTTTTTGGTATTTTCTGTATCCATTTCCACTAAATAAAGGCTCAATAAAGGATTATAAGGTAATCTACAATTTTGTTTTTTATTTTCATTTAACAAGTCAAAATATTAAAATTTTGAATTTTTTACCAGTAATTACCAGAAAAATTGTGTTCTCGTAATCTGTCATTTGATAGCATGGTTGTAGAGCGATTTGAGAAAGATGGACACATGGATCATAATCTACGTCTTTATACTAAGGTAAAATTCCCTCTAGATCCGAGCGATCTCAAACATAAGAGTCTGGTCAATACTCCAGCCAACTTGGTGCTGGCGAAGAAAATAACACAACAAACACAAAAATTTCCTACAATCGATATTTACACACAAATTCTTAATTGATGAAGACAAATCAATATATTCTACGACATGGGTTTTGAGCATAATGTTCCGAATTAGGCAATAGGAGAGCAAATTTCTAAAAAAATGCACGATGATGGATCTATGGGTGTTTCTTCAAAGCAGATTCTTCTAAATTTCTTGTTGTGATTTTTTTTCAAATCACTCATGTCAAATGGAACGACCCAACTAAAATAGGAATTAGTTTGTTGAGTCATCAATCTCTGAGAGATATTTGAGCCTAAATGGTTGTGTTTCATTTTTAATAAATTCCCTAAAGCTATATTGTAAGGTGTTAGCACTCCGTAAATCTGTTCGGTTGATAAACATACAACGAAGGTAACTTTTTCAACCAACTTTGAGACCCGAAACTAGCCTTTCGAATCTAGAGAGGGCTCTCTCAGGGGGCACGGTCTCTGCACGAGATATGGCTTTAAAAAACAATGGCTAGATTCAACACCTTTGATATAATGGGTTCTGGTTATATTGGCGCAAGAAAGTAAGAGATGGGCTAGAAATCGTAATGTGTGGCGGGGGAGAAAAAACAGGACGTAACTCAAAGCACCGCTGCGAGCGAATTCAGAGTTAGATTTTAGAAGAAAATGTTTTGTCTAAGTGGCATGGACAAGGGGCGCTATGCAGCGAATCCACGAGTTCGAAAATTTGTTCTGAAATAGACAGAAAAGGATATGAATAAATATGACATGAAGCACATACACAAAGAAATAGGCACAATACATCCGACTGCTACAATTAGAATATTTTCATCAAGTTGCAGGACCTTTGCATTAAGTTTCGGTCAAAAAATCAAATTACATACGATAGTTATCGTCTACCAATTTTTTCAACCAACCTGGCTTACATAAAAAAGATGAAATATATAAACGAGGGCGCCACTTGGCTACCCTTTTTTCTAACTGCTAGCTCTAAAAACTAAGAAACTAAGTGGTATGCATTAGAGACTCTTCGCACAAAGATTTCCAAAAATAGACAATAATCACGTCTATTTACACATGACTGTTCACAAATTTTCCACGAGGATCTGATCATCGGTCAGGTCTCAATATGAGGAAAAGATGTGTCAATATTTCCCTTTGATCAGATGTGTGAGCGGACAAGTGTCTGCCAGGATCTCGCTATCTTCTATAACGGTTTCAATTTATGCCACGCGCTCATTTGCTGGGAAAAATGTGCACGACAAGTGGTTGTTTGATGGTCATTTCCATTATCAAAATGGTAGAGTGCTTTAGGGAAAAGTGTCCTTCAAAACTACCAAGATTTGTCTTATGTTTGCGGATGCAGAGACGAACACTAGCTAAACTTGTTTTTTCTACGCACYAGTGAGAGCCGCATAGGCTTCCTTCCYGGMTGCATTGCATTCTMTAGAATACTTTGTATGCCATTCCTCCGACAACCTCTATGCTTTTCACAKCTGTACAATGGTGTCTTGCACCTCTCTGAGCTGTCTTTTTAGCCATGCCACGTTCCCTTCGCRACCTTGTGCTGCTGACGCTTCCGTAGTCTTTGTCGCTAGCTACTGCCTCAACTCCATGTTTTYCTGGTAGAGTTCAACGATAKCYAACTTTTAMTGCTTTAATTTTTGATATGGTTCTTGATCATTYGCTCCYGTGGTATCCATTTCTCTTGTTCYGCTCCTRCCTATGTGGCTTGATCCTCCAGCGGGCTCTAGCTGGATGGCGCACATGAGTAGTTCTTCRATCAMCGATCTGGCACGAGACTCTTCTAAAAATCGGGCTTCCACAACTTCCTTGTTCTTCCTTGGCCTGCCCCTTCTTCGAGGTATTTGYTGTTGGGGAGACGAGGCTTCTACTGTCTTCCCTTCCTGTGCAAGTCCTTCCAGTTCAGGTTTCACAMRGTTTGATCTGATCGCCTCTCTGCTTAAAGGAATTACTCCTTTCACATCCTTGGGAATGCCTGYTGCAGGTGAGAATGACTGCCAGTTGTTYTGGGGCTTGGACCTGGCAATTATGTTGCTCCGCATTCCTTTCYTTATGCTTTGGAAGGTCACCATGGCGCGACCAATATGTATTTTGYGCGTGGTGTATCTGGAAAATGCATAGGGAGGGAATTTTGATCAACCTGGACTGGCAAGGGGAATCATAGACARAGTGCATACCTAGTTTCATGACTGAAATGGGTGCCGAGCATCTAAAATTTATAATGAGTTGGGCARAAGGAGGAATCATGCCAGAGAACAATGAACTCATGGTGACAGGATGTTTTGAATCRAAMCGTAGATCTTCAATAACACATCCCTACGTATAAGGTACAGATGATAAGGTTTGCAGGGGGTGCATGATGTGAACRCCGCAATTTTTCGTTCCTTTGGCCCTCATGATGAATTGATAATAACCATAACACTTGCCGAAACAAATTCCATTAAYTGCTYGACTYAACCTGGGGCCTGTAGAGACTAACTTTTGATAGGACTCGACTCTCTGGGAATGACGTGCTCGTACTATTTATGTATGCTTCAACTCTGACACCCCTTCCCRTTTCCAAGGGCCAACCGACCATTCACTGATTTAGACTTTTTCCTTTTTAACGTACCTRACTTCACATGTTTGGACACATGGGTTACAACGCAACTAAAAAATGACTATACATGGAAAGAAAAATGGTGACGTTAACAACTGGCTCCAATGGGGATGCTATCCTCCTCACRAGGTAGCAAAGAATAGTAGACCAAGTACCTGAYCATTGGGCCTCATTTCGACTCTTTGGCACTGTAAAGAAAAAAACAAAAACAAAACCTAAACCTATCGACGTAGCTTCTAAAAACTCARCATAAACTTAGGGCCTTCACTTCRGGCTTTAATTTTCTGCTGACCTACCGACTCGACGCAAAAATAAAATAACTATTTACAATGACAAATGAMTTAAACAGATTTTATTTCRTCAGATAATGYTTGAGGAACCTGCCATTTACAGGCCCCCAACCAACACATTCTCCATTTATCCCTTCTAGGAAATAAGCATTGTTTCCGCAATACGCGTTGATTCTGAATGGAAYTGTCCAAAGGTGGTTGAATTTTCCTGCCAATTCAACCAACTCTCCTACCTGAAAATATTCCTGCTTAGAATGCTTGCATAAACTTTTGTTCATCCYCTCCTGATGGAGCTGCGACCAATTATACACCCGTTCCCTCGCCTAGTGTGTGTGAATTAACTGGTTTATTCTCCTTTGCGCATCATTTGKMTTAACCTCCTATTCTTGCAGCAACTTTCTAAYGGGCGGCCCCAGGGAAGTAGGGAAAATTGCGTTTGCGYAGTAAATGATCTAAAAGGGAARCGTTGAGATGGACTTCTTGGTGGTAACCCGATCTACCCACAGTGCATAGATAATATTTTTATGCCAGGCTTTCTTATTGTCTTGCAGGAGTCTTTTGATGATTTTGGTTATGCTGTTATTTGAGGATTATGCTAACAAGTTGCCTTGCATATAGTACGCCGTGGAATTCCCCAGGGTTATATTGTAATCCTAACAAAACTTTTCCATCCTCTTGGACTTAAACGCAGTCGTCTGTTATGATCTTGACGGGGCATCCAAATCTTGACAAAATGTTTGTGTCTAGAAATTTGATGATGACTGCATCGGCAACTTTCCTCGTGGGGATTGCTTCTATCCATTTCGCGAAGTAGTCAGTGGCCATGATTATCCATTTGTGCTGTGCAGAAGATGAAAAATTTATTTCCCCTATGAAATCTAGACCCCACTGCATGAAAGGTGCTTCGACTAAAACCGACTTTAGTGGCAGGGGCTGTAGCTTTCTTCTTCCGTTGAAAATTTGACATTCGTGGAAGATGGAGACCTCTTTGTACACGTTAGTGAAGACCGTAGGCCAATAGTAACTTATCCTCAAGATTTTGTGTGTGGTGGTTTTCTAGTAGTGGTTTCCTCTGCAATCACCTTTGTGAAATTCTTGTATGGCTTGCTTTGCATCATTTTCCAGCAAGCATCTCAACAATATACCATCAGGGTCCTTCCAATAGAGTGAATTATCCAGGTTGTAGAACTTGACCGCTTTAAGCTTGAGAAATCTGGCCTTAGTCTTACTTATGCCTGAAGGGACCTAGAGATTCTCCAACACATGAATGATGTCCGCATACCATGTCAAATCAATGAACTCATGAGACACCTGGATGGTTTCTTCTTCTTGAGGGCATTCTGACAGATCAACAATGAAATTCATTCCTACAGCGTCGCAGTCCAACTGCGCCATTAACTTCGCAAGGCCCTGACCCTTGATCAATTTCATAGGCTTGATCTCAAAATCGTATTCCAGCATGGCCACTATCCAATTTCCTCTCCTTCCTTCCGGGTCAGGTTGAGTTAGGATATCCTTTACGGAGTTGCTGGGCACATAAGCGATGACATGGAAGTGAAATATGTATGTCCTGAAATCTTTCAAAGCTTTCACTAATGCGCACACCTATTTTTCCATAATGTCATACCTTAGTGGAGCATCACGCAGTGTCCGGTTTAAATAAGCTATGGGTTTTTCGAAATCCTGCTCGTCTTTCTGCAACAACACACCGACAATAGTGTGTTCTGAGGTGAATGAAAACATGATGAAATATTTCGTAAATTCTGGGTTGGCTAGCATAGGAGCTTTAATCAGTGCCACTTTGAAATCTTCAAAAAACTTCTTGGTCTCTAGGTTCCACTTGATCTCGTTTCCCTTCCTGAGCATGCAGGTTATGTGCTTTATGATTTCAGCTAGGTTTGGGATGAATATCCTCAAGAAGTTCACTCTTCCCAGGATGGATTGGACTTCTTTTTTACTGCATAGGGTGTCGATCTTTAGGATCCCTTCAACCCTGCTGGGGTCTATCTTAATTCCTTCCTTGGGAGATAATGTTTCCTAACAACTTCCCCTCTTCCACCCCGAAATGTGATTTCTATGGATTTAGCGATATGTTGAACTTCTTGCACTTCTGGAATACTTTCTTTAGGTGATCGAGGTGTTGCTTATCGGAGGAAAAGTATACTGTGATGTCATTTAGATAGATTACAATGAAATTTTCCCTTTTGTCGGCAAATGCTATGTCCATTGCCCTCTGGAAAGTGGCACTGACGTTCATCAGACCGAAAGGCATCTTGGCATACATGAACGTTCCCCATGGAGTTGTGAAAGTTGTTTTTTCTATGTCGTCTGGGTGAACCATGATTTGGTTATAACCTGAGAAACCATCTAGCATGGACATATTCTGAGACCCCACCACCTTTTGCAGGATATAGTCCATTTTGAGAGGGTAGTGATCCCTGAGAGACACCTTGTTTAGATTCCAAAAATCTACACACAGTCTTATCTCACCACTTTTCTTTCTTATGGGCACCAAATTAGCTACCCATTTAGAGAATCGCAAGGAAACAATAATCTTATTGTCGAAAATATTCTTTACCTCCTTTTCGATCAGCGGAAACAACATGGGATTTATCCATCTTAGCTTCTGTCTAAAAGGTTTCTGGTCTTCTTTGAGAGGGATAACATGTTGTATTACCTTGGTGTCGTACACCTTCAAATCATTGTAGTTCCACGCGAACACATCGGGGAAATCCTTCATGAGTTTTTCGTAGTCTTACTTAACCTCTGGACTGAGCATTTTCAATAATTTGATCATCTTTGGGTTTTCCTCAGTTTTGATGTTGCGGTCTTCCACGTCTTCTATGTTTTCAGTGATCTTGGGGTTTTTAGCCATGTCATTCTCGTCAAACATCTTTTCCAGTGGAACTAACCCCTTTGGAATGATGTTATTTTTCAGTTGGATTATGTCCCTTCCCACGATCTGGTTTTGGAAAGGGTCGTCTTTTCTGCGCACATCCTCACTCTCATCTTCGTTGTAGTAGCATTCGTCATCAATGTTTGTATTAGCGAACTCGTCACTCATAAGGAGGAATCTCTCCACCTGCTTGTCGTCATCAAAAACTTGCCAATGTTTAAGATTATCAGGAACTTCTGACCTGTGCTTGACCTTGATTTCATATTTTTTGTTTGGGAAGATGGGGATCTTAAAAAATGAGGTTGCGGTGGCTAACGTATCAACGATCTGATTTTTCTCTCTTGGGATAGTAGACAGGTCATACTCTGAAAATCCTTTGAGTAGGTCCAACGCCAAATTTCTGTACGCTCTTAACCTGGGGTGTTTGGTCTAATATATTCCCTTTACCTTATTTATGATCAACTTGAAATCTCTGCGCATTGCTTTCTTCTGCGCGCCCAATTCTCTCAAAACTTGTAAGCCCAAGATTAGTGCTTCATACTCAACCATGTTGTTTGTACATTCAAAAACGAGTTTGTATGAGCATAGCTTTGTGCCCACCTCAGGGGGGATTATCCAAATGCCGACCCCAACCCCTTCTTTGTTGACCGCACTGTCAAAACTCATGTTCCACCCCATTTTCCACACGGTCTTTCAGGTCGGCGCACTTTGTCGTTTCCCGCGCAGTTTTCTCGTCAGCTGTTATGATGGATGTCGACTCTTCCTCTTCGAAACTCAAGTCATTGTAGAATATAGAAGAACCGACCTTACTGTCGATGGCATATACAGGATGGTTATTTGGCTATGTCTTGCTGCTTACCATGTATTTCAACAAAACTTCTCTGTACAACCATCTGTCATGGCCAAAAACAAGGATGGTGGTGTATGACATATCCATCTGCAAAGTGCCCTTTAACTTTGTAGCCCATGATCTTGATAGCAGCATGCCAAACTTTGGGGGTATGTCCACGAGGACTACATCCATAACCATGTTATTTGAGGGGATTTGAGCCAATGATACATCTAGGTCTTTGATGAGGCCCAAACACTTGAATTTCCTTGAATCAAAAGAGAAAAAGTCTTTGTATGGCCTGGTGATATCCAAACCCAATGCATCCATGATCACCTTTGGCATGAGGTTGTGCGATGCATTGGAATCCAACATGGCATTATGCAGGTTCATGTCATGGACCTTTAGACTGACGTAGAAAGGAGGGATGTCCTCGGTATCTTTTATCTCTTCAATGCACAGACCAAAAATGATAGTGGGGTGGTCATCTTGGATATTCAAAGTATCGAGGGTCCCTCCCATTTTCAGCATTTTAATTATTTTCTCCCGATACTCGTCTTTTCTAATAAGTTCGTTGAACGGGACAAAGATTTTTATTTTGGCCATCTCATGTTCAAAATTGAAAGGGGGACAAACTTTCTCATCCTCTTTTCTGCCCGCCTCTTAGCCCGCCTTCGGAGTTTTCTTGGGGGCCTCCTTCTTCGACTTAGCTTTCTTCATAGCATCCTTGGTCACGTTTTCTGGCCTTGGTCGGCTTATGGGAGGGTGTCTGCTGGAGGTTTCCTTATGGGGTTCGTTTGTTGCGGCTCGGCAGGTGCATCTTTTCTCCAGAGGTTATATTTCTTCTGGAACTGCATGATGGCGTTCTGATAGCCTTTTCTGACATCCTCTGTCGCCCAGGATGACGCATAATCTGTTTCGAGTATCATATCATCGTCTGTCTCCAACACGAAGTCATCATTTTTTCTCATGTACCGAGCATGTTCGCTCTTTGTCAAGAACATGTGCGAGTTTTTGTCGTCACAACAATGCATCTGGTCTTCGAACGCTAGGTCGAAATCTTCATCTGCGTAGTTGTTTTGGAATGGAGGTCTTGTCTGCTGGTCACCTTGATCCATCTTCTCTCTCTATTCCCTCTGTTTGATATGAGGGACTTGACCCCTTCTGAGGTTCTGATTTCCAGGCTAGGGGTCGTTTTGTTCTCGAGCAACAAGTCTGTTTCCCATGGACATTCTCTCCATCAAATTTTCCATGGTCTTCATCATCATGTCAAAATTGTCATCTGAGGACCACAACGTCGATGGATGTGCATCTCCCTGGGGTCTCTTATTGCCTCAGTTGAACCTCAATTTTATTTTCCCCAATGCCATCATGTTTACTTCGACTTTGATAACGTTACTCATTATAGCATCTAGATTTGTTGATCTTCTTTCTCTCAACAACATGGAGAAATTTCTATCAAAGGAATCGATGTACCGCAATTGCGTAGCCCCGGGGGGTGACTTGACTTCTGCAGGGATTGAGTTGTACACCTTCAAGAAACAAGATGAGAATTCCTACACTGTCTCTTCCTGTGATTTCTTCATATTATTGTACTATGTTAACAACTGCAAAGGGTTTTTCTTGTCCCCCCATTTATTCAGGAAAGACGTCTCGAATGCGGCAAAATCTCGAATGATCTCAGATAGGAGGGATTTGAACCATTTTCTTACATCTCTTGAAAGGATTTGTGCAAACAACCTAATTTTTGTGTCTGCATAGTCCACCTGCTCCAGGTCAATGAAATCATTAAACCAGTCCAGGTGCCTCATGGTGGAAACACTTCCTTCAACATCATAGAGCGTGATTCTCTAGCTATAATTCTCAAGAAATTCATGTAGTTGGGTTGGTAGGATGAGGTGGGCGAATTTGGTGGCCATGGCTCTGGGAGGATTCATATTTTGAGGGATATTTTTTGATATTAGGGCTTGGAATTTCTTTAGGTTGAAAATAGTCTCGTCCAAGTTGGTTTCCAACTTAGACCTGAAAAGGGTTTGCTCGAATAATTCGTCAAACTCAAGGTCATTGATGCTCTGTGTGCCATCTTTGGGTAAGGACAGGGTTCTGTCCAGGTAGTAGAACAAGTTCGACGCTTTCTCTCTAGTCCCGCGAAGAATCTTCTCAGGGTCGTACACAGGCTCTGTAGGGTTTGGGTCAGGATTTTCTCTGGTATAGATCATCTTTAGAGCTAGGGTTCCTGAACTATGCTACTTGGAGCTACTGGTATTTTTGACTAGAATCGCCAGGGTAAGGGTTTCAGCCGGTATGGATGTTGTCCCTCTGTTACCCTCAGGGGTCAAACTGCAACGTTAGTCATTCTCCCAGGGAAAATCTATTCAATTTCATCCCCGACAACGACGCTAGAATGTTAGCACTCTGTAAATCTGTTCGGATGATAAACAAATGATGAAGGTAATTTTTTCAACCAAATTTGAGACCCGAAACTAGCCTTTCAGATCTTGAGAGGGATCTCTCTAGGGGCACGATATCCGCGTGGGAAATGGATTTAAAAAATGGTGGCTAGATTCAACACCTTTGATATAATGGGTTTTGGTTATATTGATGCAAGAAAGTAAGAGATGGGCTATGGAGTCGATTCGAGGAAATTACAAAGACAAATGACTCGGTGACTGGAATTGAGAGGATAAGGCTAAGTGAGAAACAATCTTCAGTGTAAAATCGTAATGTGTGGCGGGAGAGAAAAAATAGGAAGTAACTCGGAGCACTGCTGCGAGAGAATTCAGAGTTAGCTTTTAGAAGAAAATGTTTTGTCTAAGTGGCACTGCGCAGTGAATCCACATGTTTGAAAATTCATTCTGAAATAGACAGAAAATAATATGATTAAATATGATAGGAAGGGCATATGCAAAGAAAGAGGCACAATACATCCGAATGCTACAATTAGAATCTTTTCATCAAGTTGCAGGACCTCTACATTAAGTTTCGGTCAAAAACTCAAATTACATACGATAGTTATCATCTACTAATTTTTCCAACCGACCTAGCTTACATAGAAAAGATGAAATATATAAATGAGGGTGCCGCTTGGGCTACCCTTTTTTCTAACTGCTAGCTCTAAAAACTAGAAAACTAAGTGGTATACATTAGAGACTCTTCACATGGCGCTATCCAAAACAGAAAATAATCATGTCTGTTTACACATGACTGTTCGAAAATTTTCCACTAGGATCTGATCATCGTTCAGGTCTCGATATGAGGAAAAGATGTGTCAGTATTTTCCTTCGATCAGATGTCTGAGCGGACAGGATTCTGGCAGGAACTCGCTATCTGTTATAACGACTTTGATTTCTACCGCGCGCTCATTTGTTGGGAAAAATGTGCACGACAAGTGGCTGTTTTATGGTCACTGCCGTTATCAAAATGGTAGAGTTATTTAGGGAAAAGTGTCCTTCAAAACTGCCAAGATTTGTCTTAAGTTTGCAGATGCAGAGATGAACACCATCTAAACTTGTTTTTTCTGTGCCCTGGCGAGAGCCACACGAGATTCCTTCTTGACTGCTTCTCATTCCCTGGAATTCTTTGTATGCCTTTCCTCCGATAGCCTTTGTGCTTTTCGTAGCTGTATAATTGTGTCTTATACCTCTTTGAGTTGTCTTTTTAGCCATGCCACGTTCCCTTCGCGACCTTGCACTGTTGATGCTTCCATAGTCTTTGTTGCTAGCTGCCGCCTCAACTCCATGTTTTCCTGGTAGAGTTCAGTGATAGCCAGCTTTACCTGCTTTAATTGCTGAGATGACTCATGATTAGTCCCTCCTGTGGTATCCATTTCCCTTCTTCTTCTCCTACCTTCGTGACACGATCCTTTAGCGGGCTCTAGCCAGATGGCGTGCATGAGTAATTCTTTGAGCACTGATCTAGCACATGACTCTTTTAAAAATCGAGCTTCCCCAGCTTCCTTGTTATTCCTTGGCCTGCCCCTTCTCCAAGGTATTTGTTGTTGGGGAGACAAGGCTTCTACTATCTTCCCTCCATACGCAAGTCCTTCCGCTTCAGGTTTCGCATGGTTTGATCTGGTCCTCTCTGTGGGTAAATGAATAACTCCTTTCACATCCTTGGGAATGTCTGCTGCAGGTGAGAACGACTCCCAGTTTTTTTGGGGCTTGGACCTGGAAATTTTTCTTCTCTGCGTGCCTTTCCTTATGCTTTGGGAGGTCACCATGGCATGACCAGTATGTATTCTGCGTGCGGTGTATCCGGAAAATGCACAGGGAGGGAATTTTGATCAACCTGGACTGGCAAGGGGAATCACAGAAAAAGTGCGGACATGGTTTCACGACTTAAATGGGTGTCGAGCATCTGAAATTTATAACAAGTCGGGCAGAAGGAAGAATTGTGCCAGAGAACAATGAACTCATGGTGACGAGATGTTTTGAATCGAATCATAGATCTTCAATAACACATCCCTGCGTACAAGGTACATACGATAAGGTTTGCAAGGGGCGTGTGATGCGAGCGCCGCGATTTTTCATTCCTTCAGCCCTCATGATGAACTAATAATAACCACAACACTTGCCGAAATGACTTCCATTAATTGCTTGACTCGACCTAGGGCACGTAGAGACTAACTTTTGACAGGACCCGATTCTCTGGGAACGACATGCTCGTACTATTTATGTATGCTTCGAATCTGACACCCCTTCCCGTTTCCAAGGGCCAGCTGACCATTCACTGATTTAGTATTTTTCCTTTTTAACGTACTTGAATTCACATGTTTGGACGCATGTGTCCCAACGTGACTAAAAACAGACTCTAAATGGAAAGAAAAATGACGACGCTAACATAAGGGAATCCAAATTTGTACACAAAAAACTCCGAATTACATAATGTAGTAGCTTTTTGATTAATAAGTGATCTAAGATATTTCAGTTTCTAGTCTCCATTGTGCATGTTCCAGGCCTGGAGGGCCCCATTGTCTAGTCATGCTACATAAATTTTGTATATTTTGTGCACAATCTTTATTTTTCTGCAATTTTTTCACTTGTAAATATTCTCATTCTCTTAATTTTTATTTGCTTTCTGTCCATTAAAGTTTGACATTAGATTTTGTAAATTCATAACTAGATTTTGGTGAATGTATTAATTAGATCTCTTTTCAGTCAATTTGTTTTATACACAATCAAGGGCGAGTTTGTCTTCAAGTGATAACTGAAAAAGTTTTTTTGAGTATCACTATAAGTTTTCCTTATTCATTGAGTTAAGAGGAAACACTGTAGTAAGTTTTGCTACAAGTAGGAACCACAACAAACATTTGATTAGGAAAATTAAGACATGGCCTAGAATATTTTTAAAATCAATTCATGCATCTGTTTGCTTAACATTCTTCACAATCATTAAAACTTCACAGTTAAGTAAAGTACTATTGTAGAGAGCCACCACTTGTTGGGTCATTTAAACTTCACAGTTATCTGAGTATTGTTTTAAAGAATTTACACTTCACAACCAACATTTCCACCATTGAAACTGTGATAGCTATAGCTCATCACCCATGGAGGCAAATACACTTTACAATCTAAATTTCATCCAATGAGACTGTGATAGTTAGATTGAAGAAATTTAGCATTTTTTAATCTTTTTCTTTTCTTTTTTAGATGTATAAATATTCTTTTGAAAGTTCATGGTCAAACCGAGTCTTTTTACACAGATGTTTTCATTATTTTGAAACAATTTCCCTTTGTGACCTAATTGTCCACCATTGAAGCTATGAACATTTGTAGAATTGGATTTCCTTCTGAGTTTGTATTTTGAAGCTAATTCCCTCACATTTAATAATTGTGCCTCACAAGTATATGAACTTCCGAATTGATAATTTAATGTCCTAATCTATGCAAATAAATTAGTGAGCCAATAGCCACAATACTAGATATTTTGATGTATAATCTCATTGAAATAAATTTATGGTCTAGATAAAATTACAAGAAAACAACCTTGCAAACACAGATAATCATTTGGTGGCATGACACAAATCTTATGTCACACTAGTGCATCCATGCATAGTTATTAGATATATATGATGAACATATGCACCCTCAAACTAGTTAGAATATGGCCATAATATTACAATGGTTAAATGAAATATTATGGACTAATTTATATAAAAAAACACCTTAGTAATATGTACCTTAACAAACTATGTTGATCACATGTCTCAAGACCCATGGTGAATGGTTTTCTCAAAGAATAATTGTCTCTTATTTGTGTTATAATTGTATGAATCACCTTCTTCACAAGCTCCAAGTCATGTTTAGACAATACCCATGGTGTGTCATGATAATTTTTTATGTGTTCATTGTTTCTTTTTCTTATAGGTCTTTCTTTGTATTTGACATGACCAAATCTCTTCTAGATGAATTTGTATATTTATCAGTGGAATAAATGTGTTTCTAAAGAGAATCTAACACATCCTTGAACACATGCATTGGATCCAATAAGTGTGCCACTTTAAGTTCTTTCCAACGTGACAAGATATCAGTAGAAGCCTTATTCATGCCATTTGGCATACATTTAGGAGGAATTTTGAAGTCATCTATATTTTTGTCAAGACCATATAGGTATCCATTGAACATATCCTCCCATACCAATTCAATGTAAGACTCAATCTTCTTTGACCATATGTTGGCGTCATGCTATGATGAGGGGGTCTTACCTTCACCTATTCATTAAAATCTCACTTCATTTGATGGAAACAATGGTGTGGCTGCAAAAAGAACTTGTTTCCTTCATAGAACCACTTATGAATTTTTTTAGAATACCTTAAACAATTTCCTCTGCACGTCTACTCAACTGGACCCTCTGTCTGGATATTTTATTAGAAAATTGGAAGTCCTTGGTCTTTGGATATCAAACCATCCAAGATATCTCCCACTTGGAGTAACAAGAGATTTGGGGAAGCCAACATTAGTAAGAGGCTTGACAAGTTTTTAATTTTTGAAGCCTTCCTAGATGAAGCTATAAGGATCAAACAATGGGTCACAATTGGAGGGGACTTTGACCATAATCCTATGGTGTTAGAAGGGGCTCCTGTAATAGATAAACCCGCTAGTCCCTTGAAACTAAATCCAGAATAGATGAATATAAAGGATTTTTTGGGGAAAATCAAAGTTGTTTGGAAACCTTTTAATGGTAGTTTAAGAGAATATTCTCCTCTTTAGTTCCAACAAAATTTAAAAGAGGAAAAAAAGGAAGTTGCTAACTGGGCAAGGGATAAAAAGTTGAAAGATTATAGGGTTATAAGAGAAGTAGAGGAAGCCTTGGAGGTGTTCTACAATAGGGAAGGTTTTGGGTTTATGAATGAGGAACAAAAAAATGAAGTAAAGGTACTAGAAGATAAAAGTAGGCACCTTATTCCAAGAAAATAAAAAGATTGGAGACTCAAGAGTAGGGCATTATGACTATAGGTTGGGGACGAGAATACAAAATTCTTCATAGGTATGCCAATTGTATAAAGAAGATAAATTCTATTTGGAGAATCGATAAGGGAGATGGTACATGGACTACAAATTTCAAGGAATATTCATGGACCACAATAGAAGAAGTGATTAGGATATCAAAATCCTTCCCTAGTTTTGTCAATGAGGAGGATACTCATGCCCTGATAAAGGAGGTCCGGAAAGAAGAACCATACTAAACTCCACAAAGCTTTCAAAAGGACAAAATTCCTAGGCCTAATGGACTACCTATGGAATTGTTATTAGGATATTATTATTTTATAGAGGAATATTTATAAAGAGTGGCAGAGACAACAAGAACTCAAGGAAAAGTGTTGTGAGCCTTCAATACAACATTCCTAGATTTGATTCCTAAAGAAGATAATCCTACAACCTTCGAGAAATTTAGACCCATCTTATTATGCAATTGCATATACACAATTCTCTCAAAGGTCATTTCTAAGATATTGAAAAGTGTTCTCTCAAATCAATTCTATGGAGACCAATTTGGGTTCTTAGAGGGAAGGAAAATGCACAAGACAATAGGGGTTTCCCAAGAATGCATCCATTCTATAAAGCTGAAAAACCAATGATCAACGGTGTTGAAAGTGGACATGTCTACAACTTATGACAAGGTAAGTTGGCTTACATTATATTAATTATAATTCATTTAGTCTTGTACCATCAGTTTGTTGTATGGATAGGAGAGCACTCATCTTGGGATAGGCTTCGTACTTATATGCTTTCAGTATTTATCCACTCGAAATTTTAAATTTGACCCTTGCCATCAATTGGTTGGGCTAGAGAATTTACAACCTGAATCGATTCAATTTCTTGATCTGTATTCTTAATTTTCAAAAATTATGGAGCTCTTCCATCAAGCCCTAATTTCTGAATGAGATATTAATCTTCCACCTACCGATGGGAATCTGCACACATATCGATGGACATATGAGTTGCATTATTTGATAAATATTATTCTATCATTAAATGGAGTAGCAACCCCTTTCTTTAGATTCGGGAGGGGCCTCAAACAAGGATGTCCCGTATCCCCCCTTCTATTTCTTTTAATAGTTGAAGGGTTAAGTAGGCTTCTTAAATAAGTTGAAGGAAATGGAAGTATAAAAAGGGAACCTATTGGAGTATCATGCAATATCACACATCTATTGTTTGTAGATGATATACTATTTTTTTGTGAAGGCACTGGAAGGGTCATTGATAAATTCAAGGGTATCATGGATTTATTTTGTAAAGAAACTAGGATGGTCATTAATATGGAAAAATCTATGATGTCATTATGGGGGATATTTGAGCAAGATTTTTTTTATTACTCAAATATTTATGTATAAGTTGATTAATCTATCACTAGGACTAAAGTATTTGGGTTTCTTTTTGAATCCAAATCAATATAAAAATGTGATTGACAATGGCTAATGGCTAAAGTGGAGAAGAAAATAAACACATGGTGCAATAGATGGTTGTCCAGGGGAGGTCATTTGGTTTTGGTAAAATAAAATTTGGAAGTTATTTGAGTCTACTAAATATCGTTTGTTTGGGTCCCAAAAGGTGTTTTGGAAACAATTAGGAAAATTTTCTACAAGTTTATCTAGTCCGGAGATAAAAAATAAATAAAGGACTAGTACTGGCCTCTTAGAAAAATATGGCACTACCAAAATCCATTGGAGGATGGGGTTGCACAAATCTTATTCTCTTTTCAAAGGCTCTTGATGCAAAAAATGCATGGAGGATAATTCAAGGAACATTCTTGTGGGTTTAGATATTAAGAGATAAGTATATATCCCCTAATAAAGTGAAGGATTGGATAAAAAATCACATCAAAGATACAAATAATGGCATAATAATTTCGAAGGCTATTATCCATGCTTTCCATCTAGTTGGAAATTGGTCGATATGACAAATTGGAAAAGGTGATAAACTAAAAATAGGTCTTGAACCATAGGTAGGGAGAAAAGGTATGCACAAACTTCCCTTTCAAATGATTCACGAGTTAAGGAATAAAGGTTACTTTAATATTAGATAGATTGCAAACTAGGCAAGGACCACTACTTGGCAACACCAATGGTTATCATGAGAAGAAATTGGTTTGGGGGCAGAGTATGCAGGAGAATGTAAAAACACATATATCTCATGATAGGAAACAATGTTAGGCTTAAAAAAGAAGAGGATTAGCCTATCTAGTCATTGAATCTATCTAGAGCACTAACTAAAGAAATGTTCCCATAAGAGGCTACAAAGCACTAACTAAAGAAGGAAGAGAAGACCAATAGATCTAGTGGTGGAAAATTATATGTAAATTAAATGCCCAACCAAAAACAATATCTTTATGTGGATGAGCATACACAACAAGACTCCCACATGGGATGTTCTTCAGAAGGGGAATTTTATAGGGCCATGATGGTGTTGTTTATGTCACCAAGTAGAAGAATCTATATTTCACCTCATGCTAGAATGTCCATACTCCAACGAGGTATGGAAAGGGGTGGAAATCATAATACAGATTGGGAATATTTGGGAAGGAATAAGTCTTAAATAGGCCTTCAGAACCCAGTGTAACAAAAAGGAGACTTCCAAGATCAGAGCACTGCCACTTAACATAGTTTGGGGAGTATGACTTGCTAGAAATCTAAAGTTGTTCGAAGACAAAGAGACACTTATCCTCAAAATGCGTTGTCCAGTTATTGAATATTTTAAATGCCTACCCATAGGTGCAAAATAATCTATCTCTCATATGCAAGGTGAAGTGATAATAAATAAGGATATTCCATGGGATTTTTTTGATGGTGCATCATAGGGGAACCTTTTAAAGGAGGTTTAGGAGACATTCTATACTTATCTTCACATCACAATGTTTCCTTTAAAGCTAGAATTGGTCAAGAAACTAACAACTTCTGTGAATTGATGGCTTTAAAATTGGTCCTAAAACTAGCAAAAGAACTTGGTGTAACCCAATTACAATATTTTGGAGATTCGAAGCTGGTTTCCAATGGGTGCACAAAGAAACTATTATCGAGAATTTTACATTATGACCTTTGTATTATGGAGTTGTCAATCTACTAACATCTTTCTCATAAACATCTTTGTTTTATATTTATAGGGATATGAATAGTGCTGAAGATGGGCTCTCAAAAGACGGAGTTGGGTTTGAATGAGGAACCTAGATTATTTTAGTAATTTAGAATGGATATAATACATAATATATCCATGAACCATGGACCTAACTTTAGCCATTGCAATTTTTATCTTAGTTTTTGTATAATGATGGACTTTCATAGATCTCTGGATGATTGATTAATTTACTTTTTAAAATGTCAAGTTTGTCCTTTTTGAAGAGGCTACTAATATAATTGAATAGGAACAATTTTCAGTTCTTTTTGTAATGATGGATCAAACATAAGAATTTCATGTAAAGGGATGAACAACACTTATGAATTCCATGGGAATCTAACAATGTATTTTTTTTTTTATATTAATAAAAACACAATTTTTTTTTCCTTTGAAAACAAAATTCCTCTCCACAATGTAGACAAGTGAATAATCATTTTTTCCTTAGTCTCGAACCACAAAATCAAGAAAAATAGACACGATGAAACAATTGTTGATGAATTGCAATGACTTATAATTATTAAAACGATTTGAACTATTCCAAAGGAAATATTATACCTCAACATACTTTGAGCCCTAGAAAGTCATGGATTGTCTAATAAATCAAACCATACATTGCAAATGACCTTTTAGGTATAGCTCATTAAATATTAGACATATAAATGCCATTCCATACAAGCAACATCTCCTCTATGAATAATTTCGTAAGCATTCATGTTTCTAACTTGATGTTTTCCAGGCACAATAAGATACAACATCGGATTCTCTTTCTACACAACCATCCAAGGAGGGATGTTATAATTTAGTGGAAGAATGGTCCAATTTGTATACTTTGTAGATAGGAAAGAGAAGGGATTCACTCCATCCATTCCTAAGCCTATATTTTTCTACTCACGTATAATTTTTTTTCAGGCCATGTATGCTCTATGTTCTTCATTGCCTTAGAATTTGTAAGAACATGCAACACAACTTTCCCAGTCCTATTTTTTACATGACGATCCCTATATTCAAGTAAATATTTATAATGAAACATGCATTTCAATCTTGGGATTATGGGCAAGTGGCTTAATACTTTTTGTGGGAAATTGTTTCCCTTCACATTAGAGTGATTGTGTTGTTTTTCATTTTGGACACACAGACTTAACTTTGCATTATCCTTTGATAATATACAATATTTTGGACATGCATGATATACTTTGTAATCAACACCCAAATTAGTCAACAATTTGCAAGCATATTTACATGTACTAGAAAACACATTTCCTAATGGTAACAAATTTTTCCAAGGAAAAATATTTGGGCATTGGGTACCACTTGAGGAAGAAAGTCAACCTCTCTCTAAGCCCAAAGGAAAGAGTGAGGTTGCTAGTACCTTTCCAATTCCATAATATCTCAATTAAGAGATTAAACATGTCCCTTACGAGAATTGACTTAAGAATCATTTCTCCCAACCACATAGGCTAGACCCAATTGACTAATGGAAACAATTTATATTGCAAATCTTGAATTAATTGACACTAGCCACTAATTAAAAATTAAAAATCTGACAATATTTAATAACTTATAAAGCACATTATTTTATTATTTTATTTTGTTTCTGTAGAATGCATTTTCGAGGGAAACCCAATGGGCACTTCCCCTTATTTCGAGAATGGTACCCAAGGTAAAAAAATATTCTTTAGGGCTCAAGTCTAGGTCAAAATATCAACAATAATAGGCTCACTAATAGTAAGCATACCATATAGAAATATTTGAACCAAAGCATGGGAGGAAATGACATTCTCTCTCAACCACTCTAGCTACACCCAACTCACTATACAACACATTATACTATAGTACACATCTCATTATATACCTTAAAAATGACTTTTATTGTGTAATTATGACCGAGGTGTCAAGTGGTTGAAGCTCAATTGGTTGGGGAGGGAGTTTTGTCCTCCCCACCAAGGTTCGAGTCTCATCTATGCGACATGCTGTTCTTTGTGAGCCAATATTCTGGAAATTATTGACCCTCCTATGTTCTTCAGATTTTTTGCAGGGATTAATATGGATGTAGCGAGCTTTGCGCCGTGAACCACAAAGGAAAAAAAAATAGGACCGAGGCACATTGCCATTGGTGAAATAATAGTAATCAAGCAAGTTATGCATGTGTTCTTCCATTTTTTGTCTTATGCTTGTGTTGAATGGATCAATGTATCTATGCTTGTCTTGCCCATTTGATTTTCATTTTAATGAATGTGTTAAATGAGAAATTAGCGTTTGGCCTTGATCCGTCAGGATTTTTCGAATGACTTATGGTTGAGTTTTTATTTGCATGCATTAATTAACCATTGAGAAACTTAGCGAAAGAAAAAGAAAAG
>JZKD02S0179928.1:0-13746 GCA_000966675.3 Picea glauca
TGGAGGGGATTGTTTAAAGGATTTGGTACAAATATAAACTTTAGCACAACATACCATCCATAGTTAGATGGGAAAATAGAGAGGGTCAACCGAGTAATTGAAGATATGTTGAGAATGTATGTGATGGATAAGCCATCTAAGTGGGAAGATTACTTACACTTGGTTGAGTTTGCATATAATAATAGGTATTAAGCTTCATTGAGAATGATCCCATTTGAATCCTTGTATGGTAGGAAATGCAATACTCCAGTGAGATGAGACAACCCAACATATAGAGTGGTACTTGGGCCAAAGTTGCTCAAGGATATGGAAGACCAAATGGTTAAGATCAAGCACAATTTAAAGGAAGCTCAGGATAGACAGAAAGTTTATGCAGATAAGAACATGATAGCTAGATAATTTAAAGTATGGGAGCATTTACTTCTGAAAGTGAAACCCAAGAAAATATCTTTGAAATTGGGTAGTTGTACAAAGATGGCAACCAGATTATGTGGTCCATTTGAAATATTGGACAGAATAGGGCCAGTTGCATACATGCTTGCATTGCCTACTTCCATGAATGTGCATAATGTATTTCATGTCTATTTGCTAAATAAATATGTACATGATCCTAACCATGTTATTGATTGGCATCTGATTCAGGTAGAGACAGAGGGAGACTTTCAGGTCTAACCAGTGTGGGTATTGGAAAAAAGGGTAAAATTTCTCTGAAATTGAGTTATAGAGCTGGTAAAAATTCAGTGGACTTGCTACAGTATTGAAGATGCTACCTGGGAGCATGAAGATGCCATGTGGGTAGAGTACCCACAACTTTTTGAATAAATTTTGAGATTTTGATCTCTATTTTGTATATGCACTGAGGACAGTGCCAAAATAAGGGGGATGGGATGTAACACCCGAGGTTTTGAGCCCCATATTAAATAATGTATTTTTTTAACTTTCAAGAGGCTAGAGGGACCAAACAATTAAAAGAGGCCAGTGTGCCTAAGAAATGCAATGTTTTGATCATTATTAATAATAAACACATCATTGACTGCTAGATAGACAAGGAATATAATTATAGGGGGCTATGATTCCATAAGAGAGGGGGATTGAGGGGCTAAATGTTTATTTCCTATTTTAATTACCCTTTCTATCTAAGGGAGAGGATGAATTATGTGAGATTCTTGGGGAAGGCCAAGAGGTTCTTGATTCCCCACGAAATACTTAAACCTACCCCTGGTCTATTGAGGGGTTTGTTATTCACTCGTTCACTTGCTCACTGTTTCATTGATTCACTCACTTACTCACTCGTTCATTCATTACATTCTTACCTATCACTCATTCACCCTTCATCATCTGTGTCTTGGCTTGGGGAGAGGGAAATGAACTATTGAAGAGTAGTCGTGGTGTTGTTGGCTGTAGAGGTCATTGGTGTACTCCAAACTTGAATTGAGGCCTGCATGTCTGAGATGCATTGGCTTCTGTCCAACTTTGTTCACAACTGCGAGTCCTGAGAGTTCCAACATGGAGATTCTGGGCCAGTTGCATTGGAGCCCTAGAAGGATAAGGACTGCCTGAGGGACTACATGGCAGAGAAGGGTGGGGTCCCATTCTCTTGGGTGGTGCATTCTGGGTAGAAGAGAGATGGGTACTTGGATTGCTGTGAGTGCTCAGAAAGCTTGTGAGATCTTGAGTGCTGACTAGTTTAGGAAGCCAAGTAACACTCTAGAACCGTCCATGTGGATTCATAGCCCTGGCTCGGGGATGAAATTATTGTTGATTTTTGGAATAGTAGTGTCTACGGTTGGGTGGAACATCCTTGGTCTGCAGCCAATTGATGTCTTATTTTATAAAGATAAGTGTTCTCTATTATGGTATTATTTAACTGTATATGAATGTATTACGTTGTGTATTTATTTATCATTTAATTCAATCTTTAGAATATGCATGCTTGTTGGTTATTGATGTGCATGTTGTTAGATCTTTTCTTTTACGCATCCTTATTAATTTAAAAAGGTGTCGGTAAGAGAAAGAATTCCAAGGGTGGGCTTGAAGATAGCGTACCTCGACCTGTGGGTGGCAGGGTATGTTACATCTAGGAAGAAGAATGAGTACATCAAAATGCCATAACCTATGATGAGGTTATTTTTAATAGGAGAGGTCAACCAAGAGAGAGGATTGAAGATGAAGAAGTTACAAGAGAGGCAACCAAAAAATATGCAGAAAGAGATGAAGCTGAGAGATCTTCCTCCATATCCCTCTCGACACATTCAGGATCTGCAGAAGGAGAAGAAGAAGCACCTACTGAGAAAAAGAGGAGGGACAAAGAGAAAGTATTTAAGAAGAAAAATGATGCTAAAAAGTAGCAAAATCTAGAAGTTGACAAGGCAAAAGGAATTGCAGAAAATGAAGGAAGAGCAAAAGCAGAAGCCAAAGAAAAAGCCACTACCAAGAAGGAAAAGGAGTCAACTGAAGCATCATGAATAGCGATAGAATTAGAAGCAAAGGAAGCAGTAGATAAATATGACAAAGAAGAAATGCAGAAGAAGGAAGTGAAGGATAAATAAGGAACCACACACCCAATGGAATTGGATGTCCCTGGAACATCCACCGCGGGTACATAAATAGAAACAATAAGTAGTGTGTTAGGTCTCCATCCATGAGAACCTTTTCAGTCGACTAAAATAGTGGACATCCAAAGTTTCAAGTACGATAGAAAAATGATTTGGATCGTACAATAAAGGTTTAATAAGGTTCCAGTAGCAGAGGGAGCTCCTCTATCAGTAGTAACCCAGGTGCTCATCATAGGAGATGTCAGGGAAAACCATGTGGCAACAAGAAGACAAGGATTTTCATTCATGGATGCAACTGTAGATAATATGCAAAGGATGTGCCAACAAAAGGAGGAGAAGGAACTGAAGATCAAAGAGTTGGAAGAGAAGCTCCAACAAGTAAGGATAGATGAGAGAAGTCTTCTTAGTTTTAAAGCCAATGCGAGAAAAGTGAGAAATATTTTAAGATGCAATAAACGATATGTACGCCAACCTACATCTTTTCCAAAATGTAGCTGCAACAATGATTGAACAAAACAACAAGATACAGATGTATCTGACGCAATACAACACTATCCGAGAAGGTATATCCTATATTGATACTTGGATAGCAGAAAATCCTGATGCACCTCCAGAATTATATAGACCCTCGAAATTAGTGAGGAAGACATATATATATGCACTAGATCATTGCCAACAAGTAGGGAAACGAGCAAACAAAGAAGTGACCCAAGCAATAGGGATTTTCTCTAGAACTCACAAAGCTACTCAAGAGTTGACAAGACATGGTCGACTCCCATTTCTAGATGAACTTGGGAAGAACTTAGTCATGGAGGAATTACTGAATGCAGTTTAGGAAAGTACAAGAAGAATACAACAAGTTGTTGAAACATCAAATTTTGTCTCAATCGATCTTATTGATCAACATTTGATACAACCAACAAATCTCCATACTATGATACAAGCGTACATGACAAAATTGGAAAAATATACGAGCACCTTGGATGATAGCATGGCCATGATTGAAGCAATGTTGGAGAAACTATATTACAAGAGGATTGAGGCACTATATAATCAGTTGGAAGTTTGGATGACCTATATCCAGAGCAAAAGACCATAGGAAAAGGAAAAACCATTGTTTTCTCTTTCTTCATTTTCCTAATTACATCAAATTTTGTCATTTTGTGCCACTTGTCATAAGAAAAAGGAATGTGAATAGTTTTGTAACTTCTCCTTCAAGAAGAAAGAGAAAAGACAAATAGGAGTTACCATTATTTGTTTAAAGTAGATTAGAAACTCTAAAAGAAGGACTTTTAGATTTTAGGATTTTCAAGCATTGTATAGACCCAAGAACTATTTCAAGAACTTATATAGTGTTAATGAATATTGAGAAGCCCTCATGGCCAGTATTTTTAGAAGAAATCTTCTGTAGAAGCTGATTGAAGCTTTGAACTACTTCAAGTGAGGATGTTTGTTGTTTCTATGGACTGTAAGAATGCTTTGTTTGTTGTAGACTAATTCTTATGCAATGCTAATTAAATTTTTGCGGTATTGGTATTTCTTTGAATATTTCCATGCCTTGAGTTTCGTGAGTTGTTACAGTATATGTTAATATAATTTGGACTAATCTGATTATATATTCACATGTGTTATTGCTTCCAATCTTTCTCTTTTTATACAACTAACTGTGTTAAAGTAGTTTTAAGGTTTGGTTGCATTATAACTCATTGATTACTTCATTTTTGACCCTAGCTAGGATAGGTTAGCATATATTAGTGATAGGTTAGTTGTTTTCTTACATACATGGTCTTCATATACATATTTACATTGAATCCAACCTCGCATCGATATATCAGACCTTAACCGGTAACAAGATCAAAAGTTAGCAATAATGGCAGCTAGGCCAAATTCTAAATGGGACTCCTAAACCAAAGTGTGTATAGTCTAATTGGGACCTCATACCAAGGATTACCCCTTTCTATTTTTGGGTGAATTTGGACCCCTCAACAAAAGGATAAAGATAAAAGGGCTAAGGAACATTGCTTAAAGTGGATAAGCCCATGGTTTCGAGCCGCATTCACAAGGAAAGTGGATTGAAGGAAGCGCTTGTGAAGAATTTGAATTATGTACTAGTTTAAAGGGGCTATGGAATAATTTAACAAGATTGGAACACAACCATTCCATTGTCGCTGCAAGATATTGTCTGCACAAAAAGGGTGAAAGTGACTTTTTCAAGAAGCCATAACTTTCATCTCGTAGATCGGATTGGAGCATGGGAATAATTATTAGAAAGATGATTAAGTGGAGAATAACATTGAATTGTTATAATTTGTAGAATGATGATATATTTCTTCATGAATTGAGTAGAAAAAGGACATGTAGCATTGTTTGGATTTTTTTTTATAATATGCATAATTCTAACAAAATGGTTGCTTGCACATTTTGTAGAATTAGGGGGTATAACGATATCATTTCAAGATAAGAATGCATATTCAAGAAATGGAGGAAGGAGAGGGAGCCTTCATTCATGATAAATAAGCCAAAGGTCAAAATATCAGTGTTGGTAATACAGAGAAAAGACCGAATGGGCATGGGAGCAAAGGGGAATAAGAAACCTTAATAGAGACTGTGAGAATCTTGAAAATAGAAGTGCATAGTTACAAAGTAGACAATGAGAGGTTGATGAGAGAAACAAATTAGATAAATTCTCAAGTACTGCAAATCCTAAATCAGTTTCATAGGAAAGAAAGAAATGGATTGGAATCAAGCTAGGAGGAACAAGAAAGATATCATGAAAGAAGAGGTAACTATAGAAGAGTTGTTCATTCAATAAGTGCTAGTAGAACTCATAGAAATCACTCACCAGCTTACTCAACAAGGAATTTTTATGCATCTGAAGACTCCATAAGTAGTCCAGAAGTGTCTCATGTTAGGCACCAAAGAAGAAGGCATGAATTGGATGGTTTGCAAGGAGAGTTGAGGAAGAATAAGCCACCATCCTTTGATGGTGAAATATAAAGAGAAGATGATGTTGAAGCATGGCTTCTTGGACTCATGAGGTATTTTCAATTGCATAACTACTCCTCAAACCTAGAAGAAAGAATTTCCACATACATTTACATGGGAACGTTGTTATGTGATGGGATCAACTGAAGAAAGTTGAGCACATTAATGAGAGAATGATCACTTGGAAGCAGTTCAATAAATATTTTTAGAAGGAGTACCTTTCAGAGAACTTATGTGACAAGAAGATGCAAGAGTTATTTGAGCTAAGGTTGGAAAGCATGACCATGACAAAATATGAGAAGAGATTCTTGGGATTGTTGAAGTATGTAGTGTTGGCATTATTGATCATGTGTTGTCATTGATGGAAACATGAGTTGAAGTATCAGAGAAAAAGGAATATCACCTTGGGGAAGAAGAAATTCGTGATCATCGTTGATCACGACAAGATCAACAAATGATCCTATGTTCCTAAAGCTCAAGAGAGATAGTGGGGAGATTATACAAAGAATACACACACATAATCAAAGCATGGAAAGGATGAAAGAAATCTTAGAAGGGAGCACATTACATAAGTGCCACTGGGATTGAAATCCCCACTCCAAAAAAATCAAGGAAGAATCTTGTTCAGATCGCATAGAAGCCAGAGCCTACACATAAGAATCCATTGTAAAGGATCGAGTTATATGAGCCATTCATTCTCAGTTCGGGACAATCCAGGATAGTTAGATCGAGGTGAAGTCATAGGTTGGGAGTGATTAAATCTCAACCGTCATATATGAAGAAGTAGTAATATCGACCATTGGATCAAGTAGCGGACAAAATAACTTTGACACTTTTCCACTTCGACGGACATTGGAGACAAGGCAGGATCACGAAGTCATGGAATCCCACCAGTCGTTAGATCAAGGAGGGACTTCAGGTGAATTCTCAACCATTCAATTGAGTTAAGTGGAAGGATAAGATAAGTGGGGCTAAAGGCATAAAGTCCCAGAGTAAACAGAGGTCGTCGGATCAAGATAAGGAAAGATAAAATGGTGTAAAAACTTATTAGGAACTTCGGAGATGATGAAAGGTTGATATAAAAGTGTCAAAGTTCCTGAATCCATGAAGTGAAAATCCATAACCATGAAATATTTCCAGTTGTCCAATCTAATAGGAAGATAAAAATACGTCATGTGACACAACAATAGGACCACGTCAGTAGGATCATGTTAGAAAGGACACGTGGACCAATAAGGTGGTGACAAATGTCAAGGTAGATGTGGCACATAAGGACCTTAAAAGTCATGAATTAGGGTGACACGTGGCACAAAAAATTATGGTTCACGTCATCTTGAGTGAATTTAGCAAGCCATGTCACTCTGAGATTACAACCTCCGGGGATGTTCATCTTCTCCTACTAGAAAAAATGCTCAAAGCATTGAAGGGCAAAGTTGCGAACTAATGTTGGGCATTGATCTAAGATCCTCTAGGTTCTCTCGTGAACATTAGATCAAGCGTAGTGTAAGGATAGTGTAAGCATGAGATGTTAACCGACAACAACTGGTCATCTTCGTGTTATGACTTATTCGGTAGGTAAACCTCCATAGGAATTGAACTACTTCAGGTTTCTAGTAACCTGGAGTCCCAGAGTGCCAAAGTCTCGAAGTAATATTTAACCGTCCATTGAGAAGGAAGATCCATGGTCGAGATCCAAAAAGAAAACAATTAGAAGGCCATTAACAAAACACCTTGTTTATTTTTCACGAACCATCCACTCAACCAAAGATTAAGTTAGAACTGTCTGATCTACAAGTGAATAAAGTATACGCACTTCGACAAAATTTACTCTGGGGGAGTTGGAAGATATCAAAGGATAGAAATACTGATGACCGGAGTACTAGAGAACTTGGTTCCAACACTAGTCGTGTGATAAGGTAAAGAAGCTAACAAGGAGCGCAAAAGGGCCTAGAATTAAATAAGGCCTCATAAATTTGAATATAGTGTCATGTAGGAGAATAAGGGGGAAAAAAGAAAGCGCTAAGAGAACAACGATTGGAATGGATAATCCTGTGGTTTTGAGCCTGTGGTCACATAAAGGAAATATAAAGTGCTTGGGGCTTAACTCTATTTCCAGTATGAAACCCAAGAAGAACACCATAACAATACAAAGAACTGGTAAAATCTCAAATATGATATGTTGAAGAACTGGGGACACAACAAAATCATAAGAATGAAATAAAGAAGCATGGGATTGATTTAAAAGAAATTGATCCATTCATGTGATCAATTTATGAAAATCCCACTTACTAAATTGAAAATCTTTCATGATATTGTATGAATAATAATAGAGGAAGATATTAATTCTAAATTAAAAGACAAAACATTATTATTTTAAATTTAAATGAAGAAGTGCAATGGTTCAAAGTTCAAACAAAGGGACATAATGCTTCAAAGATCACACCAGTTGGAAAACTATATAAGAAAGAAAGAACGATGAAGAAGAAAGTGTCTCTGCAGTTCATATCAGAAGATCAAAAGCAGAAGCAGAGTCCAATAAGGAAAACTTGAGATATTTATGCAGTGTGGGTGGAAGGGAGGAGCAAAGAAGGATTCATATCCTTTTCTAAGTAATGTGTAAAAATAAGGGTGTTGGTGCTTCCTAGTGTTGGTTCCCTAAAAACAAGCGAGTTGGTGCTTCCTAGGGTTGGTGCCCTAAAAAAGGGCATTTGTGTCTCCAAGGGTTGGTGCTTTAAAGAGGATTGGTGTCCTTCAATATCACATATTATTCTCTATAAAAAAAATTAATTCTTGTTAATTATACTTATATAATTGATTCTTAAATACAAGTCTATTGTTGATCTACTATGATGATAAATAGAATAACAAAGTAATAACTAATTGTTTAAAAAGGTAATATTGATTCACCCCCTCTCTTAGTATTTCCAATATGTAGGATTTATCAAAGATGAAAAAGTGAAGATACATATGTTTTTAAGGACTAGCATCCTTTTATAAAGAGAAGATTCAATATGATGAGCCTAGGACATTGAATCAGACCATCAAGATGGATAAGTACCTGTATGAGCAAGGCAAGGGCAGAGAATCCATGCAAAAATATTGGAAGGATAAGAAGAAGGAGAAATATGGTTAGAGGAGGAAGGGGTTCAAACCTCCTTTCAATAGAAACATCCCTAGTAGAAATTAACAAGATCAGTCTGCTAAGAATGAATCCAAGAAAGAGAATTCCTTGGGGAAAAGAGGAATACCACCAATCCAATGCCGGGGGTGCAAGGAAAATCACCTATACAAGGATTTCCCTCACAGAGGAGATAAAGCAAAGAACATGCACAATTATGCAGCCCCGCTACTCCCACGTAGGGCCACGCGACCTCCTGGTCAAAGGATCTCTGATTCTTTGAGTCGAACGACTCTTTAGGACCTTGGTAATCCCATGTATAAATCAAACACAGGTCCTTTCGGCCTTCTGGTGCGGTTTTATGATACCTGTGACCTTTCCTTTCACATTTGCGAAAACTCTCAGATTTTTGGGTGCTAGCTCCTTTTAGGATAAGCCTCTCTCTTGATGTGACCTTGGGTGATGACCATGCGGTTGCGGGCTCGGCCACAGGTGGTTTGAATTCAAACTACTTTTGGGCCCGTAATCCTCTTCAAGCTTCCATGTGTCCTTCTGACGAAACCACTGTTTGAATTTCGGGCCACCCTCGATATTTTAAAATCCATGCAACTCTTGTCCCCACAATGCTACGGGATCATTGATCTCATGATCTTGACGATAGTGTCTGAATCGATGGTTCATATCTACACCTTCCAATCTACATAATGGATCTGTCTCTCCTAAATCAACGGATTCGATCTCTTCGTGATTCCGGACTTCGGGTTTTTGAAATTTGAGACCCAAATCTCTTCCATACTACAATTCCCTGGAGTTGATGATCTGCGGACACCTGTCCCACAAAATCAACGGTGTTGATCACTTCGGAACTCCAGAATTCAGACCTTTCAACTCTTAACTTTTCTCTCCCCACGAAGTATGTTGATTTATGTTTCGTGTCCTCGTGATATGACAATCGAGGATTACTTCATGAATTTACCTGGAGTGCACAAATCTATACCACGTCTCTCCTAGATCCGACGGTTCTGAATCACTTCAGGCCTTTAAGATTTGGCGGTCTCAGTTCTCAACTGAAACTCCGAAATGACTTTACCCGGAGCTCACGATATGTTGACAAGTATCCACCTATAGATCGACGGTTCTTGGCTCTTCGGGGTTCAACTATTTTCAACACTTCGACCTTTCCCTTCCTCTGGATATTCCAACCTGTTGACATGTGTCCCCCTGGATCCAATAGTCTAAATCTGCTACGACTCTCCAGCTCTTCGCACTTCGGGTGTTTCAAGTTTCAAACTTGCCTCCTTCTTGGCACAAGGTATTTGACGGCTCTGACCCACTCTAGTGATCTGATGCTTGAAATATTTCCCAAACAATATGATGGCTCAGATCTGTTCCTGTGATCGGACGGTTGCGATTCTACTTCGGTTTTTCGGCTCTTCGGGCTTCGAAAATATAAGTTCTCAACTTTGGTGAGGTTTCTCTCTCCTTTGTGTGTGAAGTGATAAGGCTCGTGCACCTTACCCTGATAAGACAGGTGTTGATATGTTACACCGTGATCCAACGACCACTATCGCTCCTCTCTCTTGAGCTTCTGATTCCTCTGTGACTTAGAAGATTTTCCAAGTGTCTAAAGGCTTCAAACCTTTTCTCCTCCTACGAGTCCGACTCTTGGATCTCGTTAAAACTTATGAAAAGTGTTATTCCTTATGAGATTTATCCTTAAGAGGATTTCGGTTTCCCACGCACACCTTGCGTTATTGGGATTTCGATAACTCAGTTCGAAGGATTTCTTGAAAAGAAATTATTCTCGCCCACCTGGAGTTCTTTGTTTCAGTTTCTTCGACGCTTGGTCGGTTCATGATGTTGTGCACACCTTGCACCTGGTCTAAGTTTCCTTTTTTCTCTCTGAACTTCTCTCAGTCACTCCAAGACTCAGTCGATGCACTCCTTGCATTCGAGATGCACACCTTGCATATGAGTGTCAGAAGAGAAACAATTGAAACTCATCCAGTTTCGTCACGAACTCATACAGACAGTCTCTCGAACAATCATACATGAAAAAAAATGGAATAAATCACACACACAAAATATAACATTCATTCATCCATACATAAAATGAACACAGTCCAAGAATTTGGAATAATTCTGTCTGTTCTATTCCTTCATGAAAACAAATTACATAATGTTTCTTCTACTCTACTCTGTTCTACTGATCCCTCTAATCTCTTACAATACTCATACAGTCTGATCTATTATAATGCAACAATAAAATATCTAAGGACCATCTCCACGAGCTCTCGTCCTGTCTACAACCTATCCTATCAAACTCTTAGCGGTTACCTACTCTGTCCTATTACAATAACTAACAGGTATTGCTAGATAAAAGTCAACACTCAATATCTGCAATCCCTTACAATCCTTCATGACTTTACAAACAAGTTACATTTTTAAAATGTTGTTTACAAAATATCTCAACAAACCGGTTTAATTCTGAGTTAATTTCAGATTTGAAATTCTGTCATTTGCTGAGATGTCGTTCCTTTGCCTTCATGCTTGCGTTTTGACTTTGAAGGCTATGCTCTTGCATCATACTCCTCTGGTTAAAATTTTCATGGACTCATGTCCATGATCTCCTGCACTTTCTTTCCATGCTTCAAAATACCAGGTTTTGTAACCCAACTTGCATCTTCCATTGGATGATCTTTCCACTTCACTAAGTATTCAAGATATGTCTTTCTCCTGGTGTTCTTTCCATTTCTCTGTTCAATGATTTTCTCCATCTGAGGTTTTTCTGTTGTGGGTAATTGTTCTTCCCACTGAACTTCTCTCTCATCATCTGATTCTCCTTCCTCATCTCTCCTGTAAGGATACAGGTCTACAACATTGAATATCGACGATATGCCAACATTGTCTCGCAACTCAATTTCATAAGAATTGGCTACAAATTTTCTGAGAATCATGCATGGTCCTATCTTCTTCATCTTCAACTTGTTATGCGTTCCCTTTGGAAACCTTTATTTTATCAAATGAGATAAAACTTCATCTCCAACCTCTAATTGAACTTCTCTCCTCTTTTGATCAAATCTGCTATTGTATTTCTGGTTGTTGTTCTGTAGCTGTTCTCTGACTCTGTCATGGAGTTTATGCATTTCTGTTGCAAAATCCTCTGCTCCATCACTTCTGAACTCATCTTGATTTAGATCTCTCAAATCTGTAATCCCTCTTGGATGTATACCATCCACAATTTCAAATGGACTTTTCCTTGTGGTCCTATTCACTGAATTGTTGAATGCAAATTCTGCTGGTGCCAGAATCTGGTCCCATTGACGACCTTGCTTAGTGACTAAGCTTCTCAACAAGTTTCCCAGACTCTTGTTTACTAATTGAGTCTGTCCATCTTTCTGAGGGTGATATGATGAACTAAAGGACAAGTTCATCCCCAACCTTTTCCATAGAGTCCTCCAAAAGTGTCCTACAAATTTGGTGTCCCTGTCTAAGACTATGCTCCTCAACAATCCATGTAATCTTACTACTTCTTTGGGAAAAAAATGGTTATGTGTGTAGAATCATTTGTCTTCTGGCATGGTATGAAAAATGCCATTTTTGAAAATTTGTCTTCCACAACAAATATGGAATCGCTCCCTTTTTGAGTTCTAGGCAATCCCAAAACAAAATCCATACTGATTGCATCCCACAGCCTTTGTGGAATTGGTAATGGCTGATAAAAACCAGTGTTTTGTTGTCTTCCTTTTTCATACTGACAAATTTTGCATTTGTTCACAAACGTTTTAACCTCTGCTCTCATGCTCGGCCAATAATATGAATTACTCAGCTGTGCAAATGTCTTATTGTGACCAAAATGTCCAGCTAAACCTCCGTTGTGTTTCTCTTTCAACAGGTTATATCTCATTGAGCATTTTGGTATGCATAATTGGATTCCCTTGAACAGTAATCCATCCTGGATCAAATATTCAATCCATGGGCTTCTGTCTCCCAACAAAGGATTCTTGCATGCCTCATAAGCTTCCTTAAAATCTGCGTCTTCTTTATACATCTCCTTGAGGTGTTGAAACCCTAAAGTCTCCACTTGGAATTCTAGTACAATCAAAATCTTCCTACTCAAAGCATCTGCAACTTTGTTAGCAGTTCCAGCAATATGTTTAATAACAAAAGTAAAATTTTGCATAAATTCTACCCATTTTGCATGTTTTTTATTCAATTTTTCTTGCCTAGTAATAAACCACAAAGCTTGGTTATCACTGTACAAGACAAATTCTTTAGGAATTAGATAGTGTCTCCACTTATTCAAATCTTGAATCACTGCATAAAATTATTTTTCATATGTGGAATAATTCTGCTTGGCGTCATTCAACTTCTCACTGAAATAAGCAACTAGCATATTATCCTGACTCAAGACTACTCCAATAGCTAATCCACTCACATCACATCTCACTTGAAATGTTTTTTCAAAATATGGCAAGACCAGAATTGGTTGTTCTATGATCTTCTCCTTCAACACTTTGAAGCCCTTTTCATCTTCCTCTGTCCAACTAAATGACTTGTGTTTCTTCTTCGCAGTGTCCAACATGGGTGCACATATACCACTAAATTTTTTGATAAAATTTCTTTAAAAGCATGCTAACCCATGAAAACTTCTTACCTCAAATATTTTGCTTGGTGATGGCCATTCTTTGATTGCTCTCACCTTTTCTGGATCCATCTTCAATTCATTTGAAGAGATTACGAAACCCAAATATATGAGTTCCTTCTTCATAAAAGAGCTTTTATTTAGATTTATCAACAACTTCTCTTGCTACAAATTTTCCATCACTGATGTCAAATGTCTTAAGTGTTCTCCCTTTGTCTTACTGAATATTAGTATGTCATCCAGATATACTATGAAAAATTTCCCTATGAAGTCTTTCAACACTTCATTAATCAATATCATAAATGTTCTTGGTGCATTTGTCAACCCAAATGGCATGACCAACCATTCAAAGAATTCTCCACTTGTCTTGAATGTTGTTTTCCATTCATCTCCCTCTCTCATTCTTATTTGTTGATATCACTCTTCAAGTCTATCTTGGAAAA
>JZKD02S0179928.1:18540-40020 GCA_000966675.3 Picea glauca
CCAAAAACCTAACCCTAGGAGATGAAGCGCCAAAAGTCATGTGGGCCCCGTTTGGGTAAGTTAGTACATCAACTTCCCAAGGTCGTAACTTTTGCATACAATCTTCGTTTTAGGCGTGTGATAGCTCGTTGGAAAGGTATCATCGAGTAGATTAATTTTTCGGGCTCAATCATGCCATAAACTATTATTGAGGAGATCGATCCCGAAAAACCTTCATTTAGGCCCTCAAAATGGCCTCTGAAGTTAAAACTGCTAAAAATAGTAAATTGTCAAAATTGTCAGAAAATCGTTTTGAGCTAGTTGGAAAAGGTGGGTGGCCACTGATATCCATATGGATCATAAAATTTGATCACTAAGTCTTTTCATATCTTGTCACCACTAATACCTGAATGTATCAGCAGTATAGATATGTCATAGGTTTATTCGACAACATGTGAATGCCTGGTGGGCATGGTTGTTATGGATTATAATAGAAATCATATCTCTATTTTCTTCCTATATTAAGATGCTTGAGCAAATGGTTATAAGATATTTGAGATCAATAATGATATTATAATTGAAAATGTAAAAATTTCCCTTGGTAAAACATGATAGTTAATTGAATGAGAAAGTGTCAACACAATTGGTAGCCCAGGAATATTGGGGACTTAATGATAGCAACATAGTCCTATTTTTCAGAAATATAGGACAACACATTGAATTGAGGTGTGAAGATATCCGGAATCATCTTCAACCATAATTCTATTTCAAAAAATAAGATCCAGATTTCAAGGCAACAATTGAGCAACCAATTCCAATTTTCAAGGCATCAGGCTAGCATCCAAGGAATATAAGAGAAGTAGAAAAGGACTTGAGAAAGGGCAGTAAGTTAGGAAATAGAGGCAGTGAGATTGTGTTCTTTGTTATGAATCCTATGGGGCAATTTCAATGTCCTCTTGTGTGAATGATTAATTCAAAGAATCATAGCTCATTCTCAACAAAGCCTTGTTTCTTATTCATTTTTTTAAGCTTCTTTATTTTTCATCTATGTTCTTCTTTAATATACAATTTACAGTCAGATTTGTATATGTTAAAAACATTAATTTGGTACAACCACCACTAATGTGCATCAAAGATTGATTATAGGTCATTTTGTGAGTGTTTTATTGTTGAATTCATTGTTATGCTCATCCCAGACACTCTTTATTTTGTTGGATTCATTTAAATTCCCAACAGAACTATTTTCTTCATCTCAGGTTTATAGAGACTGCTTTTTCCCTCTATGTTTTCTGATATTTTTGTTTTCTCATCTTCTTCCACCTTCCATTATCAACAATTATGCGTTTTTCAGTGAGACTCCATTCCTAATGGATTAACCCTCAAATCTAAGAGGATTACAGTATTTTATTTGTAGACAACTACCATTCATCCTTAAACCCTTCCTACCTAGTTTATTTTATTCTTCACCATCAAATCTGGAAACCTGAGCTTAATGAGGTAAGATGTTGCTTAGTGAAAGTGGGCAACCAACAGTTTTAAATATGATGAGGGAGACCCCTCTGGTCCAAGAGCCAACTTGTGACCTAAAGTTGGTTTAAATATGTCTTGGAATGGTTTCTAAACAGTCGAAGACCATCTCAAGTTACAACATTCTTTTTGGCATCGTTTTCGGGGAGAAAAGTTCAAATTTTCCTTGGGAGTATGAAAAATATCAACTTTGGTTCTTGAGGGTGGACAAGAGTAAAAAACACATACATTTTATTTCATTTTTCACCTGGTGACTCCATGGTCTGAAGAATACATATTATTCATTGATGACTCCACTGGTTTCAATATGTCAAGTTCTTTTGCTGCAAAGATAGTTTCAAGGTATGCACCATTTAAATTTTCAAATATACATGGTTATCCTAATGTTATGCCTAGTACAGAAGATTGGGTGTATTGTCTTCCTAGATTCAGAGAAGATGATGATTATTATTCAACACAACACTTGACAAATTTTCTTGAGTGTGTGCATCAGCTGAGTATTTATCATGAAGATGTTCTCATGAAGATGTTCTCATGAAAATGTCTATGATTTCTTTGGATGGAGATGTTTGAAAATGGTACAAGTCTCTAACTCATAGTGTTATCACTCTGTAATTTTCCTTGGTTGTGAAAGGAAAACAAAGAGGTAACTTTTTCAAACCAATTTGGGTTGGAAACTAGCCTTTCCAACCAGAGAAGGGTCTCACTGAAATTATAGAACAGTGGTCATATTTGTAGGTAAATACAAAAAATTTTATGATGTGGTGGTAGGATTGAGTGAAACACCCATTGGGTATGGAGTCATAATAAAGATAGTTCAAATCAAATATTTTGAAACCGGTTGATATGAACAAATTTACTTCATAGGATAGGTAGATAGAAATTTGTCAGTAATCATAGGCATTATAGTATGGTGGTGATAAGAAAATAACACATCAATTATAACAGAGCACCAAACAGTGGATGAGTTCTGTCACAATATCAGAAGATTAATGTAGGAAAACTAACTGTGAGATAAAGAGCATCAACAATGAATTCTCTATCTATAATCATTCACTCATAATAGAAGAATAGACATAATGATAAACAAAGATAGGAAACATTCACAAGGAAAAACAAATTGTAGATTACTAGCATAAGAATCTTTGAGACAAATATTCAAGTCCTTCAGCTTGAAAACTTTCATTAACAACAAAAAATATATACAACCAAAGAGTCTTTTTCCTCAAGTATCCAACCATTTTGTCCTTATTTCCTTCACAATATATAGAATTGCATTTCAATCTAACTCAATCACGTCGAAATAGTTAGGGTTTCACATTCAAGAAGGAGTTACAAACTAACTCCTAACTTTTAGGGTTTAGTTTTTAACTAATTAAATTAGGCGAAAATCAGTAAAAATAGGTTGTAAATATCCCTTCGAATATCTCAAACCATGACACCTGTGCAAAATATGAGACAGGTTTTTGTAGATGAATTCGTTCTTGAAAAAAATCTCTTTTCGTTTGTTGTAATGATCACCATATGCTCGTAATATGTTCTTGAAGTTGAATGCAAAAACAATCATCTACAGGAAATTTCATAGCAACCAAGAGATTTCACAGCGAATGGTAATTTCGCATTTTCTCCCAAATGGCGAGTTGGGTTGGGATGATTTTTTGTTATAAAATTAATGACCCTATGATTCTTATCCACAAAAAAATTGAGAAAAACCTAGTATGTGTTTTTAAATTTATGATGAAAATAACATTTCGCAGCAACTAGGAAATTTACTATGAAATCTTTGTTTCAACAATTTCCTTTGTGAACTCTCTCTCTCTGTGTCAATATGTGATAGTGTCTTTGCCAATTTTTTCAACTAGAATTCCATAGGTAATTCCGAGGATAGCAAAATAATCACAAAAATGACCAGGAGTGCTCAACAGGCCTCATCGCCTCATTGATATTACATTGATAGAAATACCATCGAACTTTGACACGTGATCTTTTAAGAGGCCAGGACATGACTACAAGACTCAATTAGCAACAAAACCAATTTTTTTGACTTTGTAAATTAATATTCCCTATCAGAAGAATTTTCAGAGCTGAACTTCTTTTATAATCTTGTTGCAATGAAGAATTTGAAAGGCAAAATGGCTATGGTAATGATCATCAAGAAGAATATGTTGAAGAAGATTCTAAGTATGATAACAGTTTTAATGAAGCACAAGAAGATTTTGATCAAGCAAGTTTATATGATGAATATAGCATTGCAAACCCAAATGATGAAATATCATAGAACTTTCAAAAAGATCAAGAGCATAATTATGACAACAGTGAAAATAAAGATGAAGAAGCATTTTTGGAAAATTCAGGTATGAATGCACTTGAACATTTTCAACAAGATATAGTTTATTTTCCTATCTTGGAGAATAAAAGTCAAAATATTTTTGTACAAACTGATGTTTCTGTGATTAAAGAATATTATCCTTTTGAAGAAGAAATCAGTTATGAACAGCTAACAAAAGAATCAATAGTAAAACATTTTAACAGTGAATGTTCTTCTACATCACTTGTGTATGATGTGTATAATGATGAGCTTGATGAGTCTCAATATTTTGCATACCCGGGATATATATCTAATCAAGAGTTGAATAAGAAAGAATATTATAGAAGTAAGGATGAAGAAGAAATCCTTGTACATCTAAATGAAGAATATATTTTGCACATCGAGGGGTCTATTTTGAAGGATCATCATGAATTTCAAATGTTTGTTGAGCCATCAAAAAATTTTGTATGCACTCATGAATTTGGAAATAAAGTTTTCCTCGCTTTACAAAAAATACATTATCAAAAGTATGAAGATATGTTGAAACCTATTTGTAAAGATAAAGAGCAGTGTTTGATTGAGAAAATTGCTAATCTAGATTGTCATGAAGGATTTTTTGTTCAAGAGATATTTTAGGAAAGTCAAGAGAATGACTCTTGTATGGTTTTCACCAATGAGGAAGAACATATTTCTATGTCTGCATATGAAGAAGTATACATCACTGGACCAGTTTATGATATGTATAAGTGTTTTGATGATGAGCCACAAATGGATATACCACTACCCCTTATTTATAAGGACTTAAATTTTGATGATTCTAAACAAATATCACTTGGAGATGCACCAGTGAAACAACCATACTTCATCAGGAAAATAGAGATTCCAGAGATTGAATTCAGTTGTATGTACAAGGAGGGTAGATTTGTGGATGAAGGATACTTATATTCCATGGTTGATCAAGAAGAGGTAGTTTTTTATGACTTTCATGATCCCATAGCAACATTTTTGGAAGTTATTTTCAGTTCAAATTTTGCAACATTTCTTCACAGTGAGTATAAATTCCAGCGTTATGTTGAGTTACCCTTTTTCAAATATTTTCGTTTGTTGATAGAGACTGAAGAAATTGATAAGTTAATTAGTCAAAACTTTTTATGGTTACACTGGAAGCATGATTTTACCTGATCATAAATGTTTGAGTTGACTAGAATAGAGAGCTTGTATATAAATAAGCTTGACACTAGATCATTCATTTCAGTTTTCAGTTCAATGGTTGGAGAAGTATATTTTCAATTTGCAGTGTGTAAAATGTTTTGGTTTGTAGTTTGTACATTCAATTTGTTTTAGTCATGAATAAGCAGGGTTTCATATCAGAGGAGACAGTTTTAGAGCAGGTACATGTTTAGGAATTCACAGGTTGCAGAGATGGATAGAGGCAGAGGAATAAAGGCACATGGTCTATTGTTCTTTGGTGCCTCACAAAGAGAAACCATCACTAGATGGAACCTATGTTGTAACATAATTTGACACCTTCAAAATTTTAATTTTTTGCAACATTTGCAAAGTATTGCCCTGATTTATGTCATCCCAAACTTTAGGTCAAGTAAGCCTCTGTCATTTATCCTCTTCTTTTGTCTTATAAAGTTTTGATGAAGCTTTCTTTCCATTTGTTTTCTAGTCAAAACACTGGGTTTTTATCAAAACATGTTATTATCCCAAGCCTACCCATACCTTTGAATGTTTGTCATGATTCAAAGTTAAACACCTAAAATTATAATTATTACTTTAAAAAAGAGTCATTTTATTATTCACTTTTTATAAATGACTTAATTTTATAGTAATAGTTTTATTTATGGGGTGAAGGGCCAAATTCTACCATTAAGTATTGAAAGGCATTATCTTTGTATGTCATTACTTTTTTTTCACTTTTATAATAACGTGGGTTCTCCTCCATTCAAACTTTACTTTCTAGCCTTTGTTTATATACCCAAGTCAAATGTTGAATTGTAATCCAAGCAAGCCAATGCAAATATTCATGGTGGATCGGGAGGTGGAGATTTGGTTGATGAAAGATCAACGGTTCCTAGTTAATTGCAGCCCCCCAATGAGTTCGATGTTTAACAAAAAGAAGGGGTCCGCAAAAATCAACCATGGTTTGAGGAGCATTGATGTGGAAAGTTGTGGGTATTTGTGCCCCCCTTCCTCAATGGTTTGTAAATCTTGCAGGAGACCCCCAAAACAAATAACACATGTCAATCAATTGGACAAGTGGATGATGGGATTGGATTGTTTTCATTGCAGGTGTTGGAGGAGGGATTCGTCCTTTGTATATTGAATTTCATATCCTATCATTGTAAATGTGTTGAACTTGCACATAATAGATATAGCTAGAAAATACCACACATTTGCAGAGAGAAATTGAGAAAGAAGAAGCAAGAGAGGAAGAATGGATGAATTCTCATTAACCGTAATGAATAATGAATAATTTACACATGATATACTATGTATAACTCAACCAATGTGCACTAGAAGAGAACCAATGCACCATAGTGGTGGTATCTATAGTGATATGGACACACACCAGTAGCTACGGGAGTGAACTGCCACCTAGTCTAGTCTCTCAAGCAGTTATGGGAATGAACTACCACCTAGTTGAGTTAACTAGTCAACTAGTCTTTAGTTAACTGACTGAAATAGAGTGTAGTGAGGACTAGATCAAGGAATCAAGGGTAATGTGCCAATATGGTGATGAAACCAAGGCTAATGCGCATTATCATGGTGATGATCCCAATGTTGCATGGTGACAAAACCAATGCAACATCTAGACTCAACTCAACTAATCAAACTAAAGTGTCAACTGAAGAGAATATTCTCCAGGTGGAATATTCTCCCCTAAAATTTAGGAGACTGAATAACGACTAATAAACATAGGAAAAACCTTAGGACCTTAGGAAAAATAAATCCTAGGTGTGTGTGAAGTAACTCCACCCCCCTAAACATCACTATGGTGAAAATAAAGAATGGGTCCCAACAACGAGGCCATGTTAGGTACCAATATACAAAAGATACACTGAAAATAAAGTGAGGAAAGAGGGAAAACCTCATGGGAAAAACCCCCCCTCAAGGTACAATGTATGTAAAAATAAGAACTGACAGTTGCTAGGAAATTGTGTCCTTCACTCCAAGACGACTTCGTAGAGAGTGGAACTTCTGCTTAGTGAAGGTCTTGGTGAAGATGTATGTTGTATGTTCTCCTGAAGGACAAAATTGCAGGTCGATGATCCCCTCATGTACTAAGTCCCGAATGTAGTGCATGTGGATCTCGATGTGCATCGTCTATTGCCTATGAACTGGATTTCTGCATAGCTTCAAAGTGCTCTAGTTTTCACACCAAATGATGATCAATCAATGAAACTAAATACCCAACTCAATGAGAAAATGGTGTAGCCACATAGCCTAAATGGTCATGTTAACTACCCCTATGTACTCTGCCTCGGCTGAAGAAAGAGAAATAACAGCCTACTTCTTGCTTGACCAATGGATAGGCCTAAAACCAAGACTGAGTGAGTAACTAGATGTGGAATTGTGATCAGTGTTATCGCCAACCCAGTCAGAATCAATAAACCTAATGAGCTATAATGTAGATTATACTGCATACTGAATCCCAAAGGTGACGGTTCCATGTGCGTATAGAAGGATACACTTTGCAGCCTTCCAATGTAGCTCATGTGGATCCTGCATGAACCTGCAAACTGCACCAACGACATAGGAGAGGTCTGGTCTGGAGTGTGTGAGATACAACAAGATTCCCACTAGCTGTCTGTACAGAGTGTTTTCAACCAGTGGAGTGTCCCTGCCATCCTCATGTTTGACTTCTGATAGGAAAGGAGTCGGAGCAGACTTGCAGTCTGTCATGTGAAATCTCTCAAGGAGATCTCGTGCATACTTGGTCTGAGACAGTTTGATTCCTGATGCATATTGACTGATCTCGAGTCCAAGGAAGAAGTGTAGCAGACCCATGTCCTTCATCAAAAACCTGTCATGTAGAATCCTTTTGACTACAACAATCCCTGAAGTCGAGAATTAGTGATTAGCAAATCATCAACATATAGAACTAAGAGTAGAAGTGAATCAATAGTCCTGATCATGTAGACATTCGGGTCTAATTTAAAATGTACAAAGTTCTGTGACAATAGGTAGGAGTCCATATTGGCATACCATGCCCTAGGAGCCTGCATGAAGCCATAAAGAGACTTCTTCAGTCGATAGACAAAAGATGAGTCCTACATAAATCCCTGAGGTTGCTCCATATATATCTCATCAGAGAGATCACTGTGAAGAAATGCATTCTTCACGTCCATCTAATGGACTTCCCATCCCTTTGTTGTCGCAATGGAAAGTGTCAATCGTATGGAATCCATATTCGCTACTGGAGCGAAAGTCTCATCATAGTCAATGCCATGCACATGATGAAAGCCTTTGGAAACAAGCCTGGCTTTGTATCTGTTAATTTTTCCATCATCTATGCTCTTGGTCCTGTAGACCCATCTGCATCTGAMAAKTTTCCTCCCAAAAGGAAGGGGAACCAAATCCCAAGTCTAGTTCTCGAGGAGGAAGTTGTACTCCTCCTGCATGGCGGATTCCCAAAAGGGATTTCCAACAGCCTCACTATAAGACYGTGGATCTGAAGACTGAACCAAGAAAATATTCCTGGAGGGAAATGGTTCATTGGCATTGAGTACAACAAGGAGCTCCTCAAAATTAGATYGATTCCTCCTAGTATCGGTTGGATCACCAACAAGATCCCCTGCATCCTGAAGAGTTGTATGTTCYGACTTGGGCCTCTGCTCTGGCTCTACATCTGCATCTAGATGCTTTGAATCTTCATTTGACTATATTGACTCTGTATCTGAATCATTTGAGTCCTTTGAATCATAACTCTCATCTGAAGAATATTCAACATGTGCATGCTCATCATCTCAGACAGGTGGTGGAATAATGAAGGTGTCTACATGCGACTGTTGAGGTACATGTGAGACACTTTCCTCGAATTAGACACTTCACTCAATGATGAGCCGGTCTGAGGAAAGATCAATAAGTCTATATCCCTTCACACTATCGGGGTATCCAACAAAAATACACTCAGTTCTCTGTGGATCAAGTGCCTTCCTATTTTCAGAGGGAATCTGGGCCCATGCACGTGAACCAAAAATATGAAAGTGGGTCACTTCCAGTTTAAGGCGGCTCCAAGCCTCACAGGGGGTCTTATCCTTGAAAGATCTATGGGAATATCTTTTTTGGGTGTATGTTGCACAATTAAGTGCTTCGGTCCATAGTCTCTATGGTAGTGACTTTTCATGTAGCATGCAAGATGCCATCTCTTTTAGAGATCGATTTTTTCGCTCAGCAACTCTGTTTTGCTGCGGAGTTTAGGGAACAGTGTGTTGCAACTGAATCCCTACCTCATGACAAATATTATAGATCTCATGATTTACATACTCTCCCCCATTATCGGTTCGGAGGATTTTTATTTTCTTTCTAGATTGTGTCTCAACCAGGGCTTTGAAATCTTTGAGGTGTTGAAAGACCTCGGATTTTTTCCTGAGAAAGTAAATCCATGTGAAACGTGAGAAATCATTAACAAAAATGAGAAAAAACCTCTCTTTGCTAATAGATGGATGCGAAAAAGGATCCATGAGGTCACTATGGATCAGATCTAAAGGAGAGGAAGCTCTCTGAGTCTTTCCTTTGTTGAATTTCTCTTGAGGGTGTTTTCCAATAATACATCCCTCACAAACTCCTTTAGAGAAATGGATGTTTGGTAGACCATCAACCAATATCTAAGTTGTTGCATATATCTGAAATTCAAATGTTCGAACCTTTCATGTCATATCCTACTATTTTCATCAGCATGGGTAAACAGTAAAGCAGAATATGGTTCAATAAATTCAGAAAATGTATACAATCTAGATTGATGATTTACCTCACTAGTAGCAACCTTGGAATTGGTTTGCATGTCATAGAAGTCCACTACATTTGGTGTGAATATGAATTTATTTTCGGTGTCGGAATTTGTCATATGATACACGGAGAGAAGGTTGACGGAAAGTTTGGGAACGTGCAACACATTCTCGAAGCTTATCTTGGTCAGTTCAATCCTTCCTTTGTTGGTGACTTCGACTGGAGAGATGTCCCCCATCAGAATAGGACCTTTGCATGCATCCAATGAAGAATAGACTGATTTTCTGCCAACCATGTGATGTGATGCTCTTGAATTATGATGCAAGCATCGAGAGAGGAGTTGATGGCAATCAAGGCATGGCTAGAATTTCCTTTCTTGGGATTCTGATCTTCTGGCTTCTTTTTCTTGGAAACCTCGGGGATGTGATCTCCAAGGTTGTTTTTCTAAAGTATTTGAGTCATTAGATCTATTTGTTTTTGCATGCATGCGGATTCTGGATGGAATCATTTATGGCAGTATGATCATTTCTCCCCTTTTCTTCCATTTACACCTTTGGATCCGGAGGCATCGGTGAAGGATTTTGTGTACCCTTCCTTCTTCAGATGTGCATGAGCTTTCTTTTTCTCTTTATCTTGAGATTTATGATATTGATGGCTTCCATATTGCATAGTAATTTCATGCGCCTTTGGGCCTTTTATTTTTCCCATGTTGATGAGTTTGGTTTGCTCTTGTGTCAGGGATCTGATAAAGTCCTCAAGAGAAGGCATCTTCCAAGTGGCTCCAGAGGAGAATTTGACTTAATGGAATGTTGATACGAACACGAAGAATTCAAGACCAAGTTTGGAGAGAATGGTGAGAACCATTTGTTTCTCCTCCTTAGATTTATCAACCCCGCAAGGTTTGAGTTGCAAYAGTAAATCCTTGAATTTTGTAAAGAAATATTGGATATTGTCGAAGATTTTTGGATCCAATGTGATCAATTCCACCTCCAGCATGTGTTCCCTCATCTCATCATGTTTTCCAAAGAGCCCTTACACAGTGGTCCAGGCTTCATTGTAGGTTTTATAGGAAGATATGCGAAAAAGGAGTTCAGGAGAAATAAGACTACAAATCGTTTTGAATGCTTCATCCATTCGATTTAGATACTTGGATTTTTCTATGGATGATTTCGGTTCTATGTCTGTATTCAAGGTTAACCTATACAATCCTTTGGTTCGGATATGAATCATTATTCTCTCCTTCCATGCAAAGTAATAGTAAGGTGTAAGAATGAATTCTTTTGGGAAATCCATCTTTCCATTGTCTTCAATATTTTGTACCTGCAAAAACTTTGGTGTAGCTTTTTCTTAGCAGTCCGTCAGCTCTGATACCATGTGAATGTGTTGAACCTGCACATAATAGATCTAGCTAGAAAATGCCACACACATTTGCAGAGATAAATTGAAAAAGAAGAAGAAAGAGAGAAAGAATGGAAGAATTCTCATTAACAATAATGAATAATGAATAATTTACACATGATATACTCTGTATAACTCAACCAATGCACATTGGAGGAGAGCCAATGCGCCATAGTGGTGGTCTAGAGTGATCTAGACACACACCAAAAGTTACGGTAGTGAATTTCCACCTAGTCTAGTCTCTCAGGCAGTTACGGGAGTGAACTGCCACCTAGCTGAGTTAACTAGTCAACCAGTCTTCAGTTAACTAACTAAAATAGAGTGTAGTGAGAAGTAGATCAAGGAATCAAGGGTAATGCGCTAGTATGGTGATGAAACCAAGGCTAATGCACATTAGCATGGTGATGATCCCAATGTTGCATGGTGAAAAAACCAATGCAACATCTAGACTCAACTCAACTAGTCAAATGGAAGTGTCAACTGAAGAGAATATTCTCCAGGTGGAATATTCTCCCCTAAACTTTAGGAGACTAAATAATGACTAATAAACATAGGAAAAACCTTAGGACCTTAGGAAAAATAAATCCTAGGTGTGTGTGAAGTAACTCCAATAATCATGAGGTTGTTGATGCAACTATTTTGGAAGCAATGGACGTCGAGCTAGAATTAGTTGTCAGTATTATTGAAGGCATTCCCCGACACAACATAGATTATTGAAAATGATATCTTCTACCACGATAATCATAGTCACACACAGAGTCAAATATTTCAATATATCATCATGAAATGGACTCTGGCATTTTTAAATGGATTTTTAGCTAGACTTGTTGGATTCACCATCAAGCTAGTAGTTGAAAACATTGTTGGGGCCAAGTTAGTGATTACCAACAAATAAACAACACAGCTACACAAAAATGTAGTGGTTTTCGAGCAGTGGATTTTGGGCACCTTTTCCAGGCAAATGAAAATGAATTTTAAGATTCGGAAACATGGGTTTTTTGTAGGATAGATCCAGTTAGGTGTCTAACGAATATATTCGCAAAATAATCAATGGTTTTAGATACCTTATTGTTCTTATGAAGGGTATTCACCCATATTCCATATGTGGTCACACTAGTAAAATTTCCCAATAACAAATGGAACGCCCAGAAGTCATGGAATTTTGATAGTGGTAGTTTCCACAATGTTTATACTCATGCCTCTTGCTATAGGGCAGAGATCAGGTTGATTCAACTAGTGATACTTCCAATTTCAATTTCATTATGGGAGATCTACTTGGTAGCACCAACGATGAGAATGGCCCAACAACAACATGTAATGATGCTTTAGCAACACTTGTGGAAGATAATACCATTATTACCAACAATGATGGTGATGCTTCAATCTACAAACCCTTTTAGTGATCATGGTGTTGGGATTTATACATTTGTGAAAGATCGATTTCTGGAACAAATGCGAAAAGTTGAAATTGTTCTTTATGTTGATAATTAAGGCCTTTGTGCAAAGGAAGAGGAAGATGGAGACATGTTCCTACCTCTAGGAAAGGTTCTATACTGCATTAAAAATTTTGTAATCATTACAAAACCACCATATATACTTAAACATGGAAAGGTAATGATTGCAACATTTCTTAATTCTCTTTGTTCGGAACTTACATGGTTAGTAAAATTATTAGTTTGTTTTGCAATTCGAGCATTCTATGGAAGGCTTCAAGTATCTACTCCACAAGAAGCCAATGTTTCTTCTCAACAAGTAGTTATTCAATAAACCCTAATCACTAAGTCCTTTCAAATCTTGTCATCGCTAATACTTGAATGTATCAGCGGTATAGAGATTGCATAGGTTTATTCGACAACATGTGAATGCCTAGTGGGCATGGTTGTTATGGATTACAATAAAAATCATATCTATGTTTGTTTTCTATATTAAGCTGCTTGAGCGAATGGTTAGAAGATATTTGAGATCAATAATGATATTATAATTTAAAATGTGAAAATTTCCCTCAGTAAAGCAAGACAGTTAATTGGATGAGAAAATGTCAAAATAGTTGGTAGCCCGGGAATATTGGGGACTTAATGATAGCAATAGAATCTTGTTTTTCATAGATATTGGAAAACACATTGAATTGAGATGTCGAGAGCTCCAAAATCATCTTCAACCATAATTGTATTTCAAAAAATAAGATCCATATTTCAAGGCAACCGTTGAGCAACCAATTCCATTTTTCAAGGCATCGAGCTAGCATCCAAGGACTATAAAAGAAGCAACAAAGGACTTGAGAAAGGGAAGTAGGTTAGGAAATAGAGGCAGTGAGACTATGTTCTCTGTTCTGAATCCCATGGGGAAATTGCAATTTCCTCTGGCATGAATGATTAATTCAAAGATTCATAACTCATTCTCAACATAGCCTTGTTTCTTCTTCATTTTTTTGTTTTAAGATTCTTCATTTCCCATATCTATTCTTCTTTAATCTACAATTTATAGTCAGATGTGTATATTTTAAAAACATTAATTTGGTACAACCACCACTAATGTGCATCAAAGATTGATTGCATGTCATTTTGTGAGTGTTTTATTGTTGAATTCATTGCTATGCTCAGCCCAGACACTCTTTATTTTGTTGGATTCATTTAAATGCCCAACAAAACTCTTTTCTTCATCTCAGGTTTATAGAGACTTCTTTTTCCCTCTATGTTTTTTGAGATTTATGTTTTCTCATCTTCTTCCACCTTCTGTTATCAACAATTATGCTATGTCAGTGAGACTCTGTGCCCAATGGATTAACCCTATGATCTGAGAGGATTATAGTATTTTATTTCCAGTCAGCTACCATTCATCCTTAAACCCCACCTACCTAGTTTATTCTAATATTCACCATCAAACCTGGCAACCTGAGCTTAATGAGGTAAGTTGTTTCTTAGTGACAATGGGCAGCCAACAGTTTTAAATCTGATGAGGGAGCCCCCTCTAGTCCAAGATCTAGCTTGTGACCTGAAGTTGGTTTAAATGTCTTGGCATGGTTTCTAAACAACCAGATATCATCTCAAGTTACAAAATATCTTAATGCATATGTGTGTAAATTGTCACTTATTAATTCATAGCCTCTCATGGAGAGGTGCTACTATGATGGTGCATTCAGTCCAAGATTTGATATACTTGCTGACATCTTTTCAAAGCTTTGGCTAATAAAAATTCTTTTGCAGTACTCCCATTGTTTTTTCCATGAAAAACAGTCATGCCACTTGACTATAATGAACTTCCCAAATCATATTTTCATGCTCGCTTGAAGGAACAAAGAGATGGGTTACATAGCATAACAATCCATTCTAGGGATGAAAGTATGGAATTGATTTTCCTGCACTCGATGTCTGATATGTAGCATAAATTTAGAGTTATTGTTGTATAATTGTGGCCACTCGGAGGTCTCATGCCCATAGGAATTAAGAACTATGGTTAGCGCCACAACTGGGGGTCGACTGAGGCAGTTTGCAACATGATTGGTGTTGCCCTTTTTGTACTTGATGTTCAAGTGGAATTATTGTAGGTACATGGATTCCAACTTATGATGGTGGTCATTACATAACTTTCTTTGTGTATACATGAATTATAGAGGCATGTGATCAGTGTGGATGATTGTTTCATTCCTCAGAATGTAATGCTTCCACTTTCAACATGCATGCACAATGGAGTACATCTCTTTGTGGTAAGTAGGGTATCTATGAACAAAATAAAATAGCATTTAATTATGATAGGACATCAGATGCCCATGCTGAGTGAGGACTACACCGATAACACAATCTAAAGCATCTGTCTCAATCTCAAAAGGTTGTTACAGGTTTGGAAGAATAAGGATTGATACTGAGCAGAGGCGGAATTTCAAATCCTCAAATGTTTTATGTTGTGATGTAGCCCAAAAAAACTTCACCTTGGCTCCACCCTTGGACACCTAGCTTAGGGCCCAAGTGATGTGAGAGAACCCCAACACAAACCTGTGGTAGAAGTTGGCAAGGCCCAAGAAGCTGCAAAGCTCGATCAATGTCTTTTGGGTCAACTAATCGTGAATTATTTGGATCTTGGTTGGATCCACATGCACACCCTACTCATCTACAATGTATCCCAAGTATTGAATTATCTACATGTCAAAGGAACACTTCTCCAAATTGGAATATAACTTGTGATGTCGCAGGGTGCCCAAGACCTGTTGAATGGGATTCAAATGTTCCTCCCAAGTTTTTATAAAGATGATGATTTCATCGAGATATACGACCACAAAGGAGTTTGTGAATGGCTGCAATATATCATCCATTATCCACATGAATGTGGTTGGGACATTATTTAAGTCGAAAATCATGACCAACGACTCGAAGAGACCTTCTTTTGACTTGAAGGTTGTCTTCCATACACCATTTTTCTCAATCAACACCTGGTGGTAGCCTGACTTCAAATCAATCATGTTGAAAAATTTGGTGCCCTTGAGGTGATCCAGAAGATCATCAATCTAGGGGATTGGGTACCAGTTCTTGACTATGATCTTTTTCATGGCTCTCTAATCAATACAAATTCATCATGTCCCATTCTTCTTCTATACCATAACAATTGGGCTCCAGTAAGGTGAGGAGCTTGGTCTAATGTGGCCCTTCGGAATTAGCTCTTAGATATAGCGTTTGATTTCTTCCTTCTCCATAATAGAGTGCTTGTATACATGGCCATTATGAAGAGGAGCACTAGGTTTCAAATCAATTAAGTGTTTTACTTGAAAGTGCAAAGGCACCCCAGTAGGTGAGGCAAAGATGTATTTGTGTTCCTCTATCTTGTCCACCTACTTCTATTGTGTAGAGAGACCTCGTGCAAAGGTTTTGGCAGTTGCAATGATCTTCCATTCACCTTCCAACCGGACCATAAAGAGGAAAAATCTCTTGGTGTAAGAGACCACCTTTATGCATTGCTTCACGAAGATAAAAGAGACCACAATAGTTAGGACTACCTCTGGTACCCTGTAGAGTTGACCTCCCAAAGTAATAATGACACTATGGGGCCTAGATTTGTAAATAGAATGATGCTTCCACATGTATGGTTGTCCTAAAATAAAATCACAAACTTCAAGTGGGGAAACATCACACAATACCTCATCTTTAAAGGGTTTGATTTTGTAGTGCAGGTGATATTTCTAGTTGATGCAGATGTCTCGTCCTTGGCTTAACCAACCGATGGTGTATGAATGAGAGTTTGGTTCAACCTCTTGAACATTTATGTTGAGATCAAGTTATTCTAGCTACTTATGTCAACAATGAAATGGAGTGGGGTATCCTTCACCCACATCTGTGAGTGGAAGAAGCACTCCTCTTCTTCAGGTTTCTCTGGCTGGAAATTTTTGGTAGCAATGGTAACACTAGATTCTGCATCAATGATATGTTTTCCCATATATGGTTTTGAATCATATTCTGAGTTGGCATCTGACTTTAAGGCTTTCATCTCAACCAACAATGACTATTTGGAGTGACATTCATCAGTGTTGTGCTATGGACTTTTGTGGAACTCGCACCACTATCTAGTGTCCTTCAGCGTCTCATTACCCTTCTTTTCTTTTGGATGGGATTGGTTGTCCTAGGGATGGCCATCCTTGCTCCATCCTTTGTTCTGGGAGTTAGGGACACCTTTATCATGCTTATGTTGTAATGGGTTTGCAAAACTGAAATCTCTCTTATTCTTTTTCTTGAACTTTTGCTCGATCTTGATAACATATCGATAAGAAGCTCCTAGTGAGGATATGTCCAAGAACTCCATATTTGTTTAGATGTACCTATGTAGGAAACTATGGTACTTTAAAACCTAATTCCACTCAGAGTCTTTAATACCCAAATTTGTGCACAAGGTATGGAAGATGTTGGTGTACTTTGGCACCGTCTGGTCTCTCTCCTGACATAGAGTTTCCCATCTCATGTATCGATCATCATAGTTTCCAACAAGGCATTATTTCTCCTTAAGGGAATCAAAAAAATCCTCCCAAGTGGGTTCTAGCCCAAAAATTGCATACTCATCTCCGCCATGTTCCTCATAGTGAATTTCCCATCAATATATGACATGGGGAAGGGATTTGAGGAGCTCGAAGGTGATTTTTTTATTGTTGGAAAAATTTTGGACAAAGAAATAACCCTCTAGTAGTTTCCAAAGTGTCGGCGTTTATCTTGCCTTCAAATAAAGTAATATCAACTTAACTTGTACCTTGAAGGGTGTCGCACCTCCGAAGTGACTACTGGTTGAAGGTTCCTTCGTTCCTGTTGGAAATTGTCAAAGGATATGAGTGAAATTATCCATCACCTCGTTCCTATGTCGCTGAAGTCCTTCCTCGAGCAATAGTTTGATAGGATATCTTGCTCCATCGTCTCTCTTTTATTCTGCCATGGGAGGTTGCTTAGGTCAGTAAGAGTGTTCTTCCCCAATCTAAACCAGTTCAAGACCCAACTCTCAATAGCCTGACCTCGTTGGGGACATGCACAGAGAAACAACAAAGAGAATATTTCTCTGATACAAACACAATAATATAGTTAAACTCAGATTCTATTAATGAATGGAATACAAAAGATAGTAAAATGCAAAGCACACAAACTAGTTATAGTGGTGGTAGCTTATCCCTAAAGAGAGAGATGTGTCAACCATGGTTATTAGTAAGAAGTTGATTACAAAGAGGACAAAAAAGCCTTTTAACATAAATCATCAATGAGAAAACCTTAAACATCTAAAACCCTAACCCTAGAAGATGAAATGCATTAAGGTTTGTGGGCCCCGATGTGGTTAGTTGATACATCAACTTCTTGGGGGGCATAAATTTTCCATATGATCTCTGTTTGGGGTGCTTGATAGCCCGTCRGCAAGTTCTATCTGAGAATTACACATTCTGAATGGACCAGTACATGCATTTGGCTATCTACTAGGCATAATCATGCCAAGAAAATGTCATTTCGGGCCTCAAAACAACCCCAAAAKATTTGGACCCAAAAAACTGTAGAAAACAGCCAAGATGTGGAACCATTCTRAATTAGTGGAACAGGTGGGAGGCCACCAATATCCACCTAGATCATTTCATGTCTTCACATAGACCTATGACAATTTTAAGGTCCCTCTAGTGTACTAAATTGTTTTTATGGGTTCATCTATCTCCATTGGTTTTCCTAATATTGGAGTGTTCTCTATGGGAAATGAAGAGATATGTAATTTTAATCCTATATCACCCTACTATTTAATTCACGAATTTAATTCTCCTAGGATAATCAATGGAAAAAAGTAAGGAACTTGTCCTCAAACTTACTTTTATGGGTCCATCCTTATTATGTGTCTTCTTGCTTATCTAGTTGTCTCATCTAAGTCTATATGCTTATCATGAAAATATTAGCCTTTAATTTGTTGCAAATACCACCTTTCTTTGATGCCCCTTCATTCTATCATTGATTTCTCTCTTGATACAAATTCTCTACGTGGATGCACATTTTCTTTTGGAGTACTCTGACATTTTATTGGATTTTAGGTCTTATGGATGTGGTTATTTTTTATCATGGTTGTGTGTTTTGTTCATCTCTCCTCTCTATTACAACCAATTATTTGATTTAAGGGTTTATCCTTGAACAACGTTTGTAAAGGTTTATTGTATCCTAACAAATTGTGCATAATCAAGGGATGTAGTCATAGTTGTCTTCTTCTTCTTCTTTTATTTTTCTATCTATTAGTAATTTTCCTTTTAGATTGAACTCTGGGGAGTTATGAAACACAACACTACATTTAATGTAATACAAACCCATTTTAACATGGGAGTGAAAGATTTAAATATTGCACCTCTCCCAAGCAAGTGCAATGCAATTACCAATTCACAATGGCATAATCCCCAATACTCATAGTCTAATTCAATGCTTTATGTGGATTGGAAAATGTTAAGATGATATGTTCTTTGGGATCACTTCTATGTTAGGCCATTTCTACATACACTCTATCTAGTCCTTTGGTTTTCCTCTATTAGGTTTGAGCATCTAGTGTTAAAGACAATTTTCAATTTCTTTTTTTTTTATTTCTAATTCAATTAATTTATTTTTCTCTCTCAACAAGTGATAATCTTTTTTAAGGTTGAACTATTTTACAATATCAACATTGTAATCCAATAACCTTTGGCCACAAATCCACAACTGAGGGGTTCCATCAATTCACCCAAGACTTACAAATAGCCTTGTCATAATTTGGTTGCATTAACACATCATTGTGCTCTTCAAGGGGATTGAAAACGAGTCTTTGTGAAGAAAAATTTATTTACAACTCAACTAAAATTTAGCAAGCCTTAAGGATAGAATGAGGGTGGCTTGGGTCCATATTATGTACAGATGATTCATCACCTCCTAGTTCCATGAGTTCAACTCCTACCTCTAGGTGGCCCTATGGCTACCTCAAGGTGTCAAATAAAGCTAGTGGAAAGTGAAACTAGTCAATGGCCTTTGCTTGGAGGAGAACCATTATGTCCTAGTGTCATAATTTTAACCCCTTCCTCTAGCCACACCCATGACTACCTTAAGGTACCCTATGAGAATGAAACCTTAACCAATGATACAAAACTCCTTGTTCCCCACTATTAGTCCCAAGTCTATTAGGATAACCAATGCTTGGTGGCCATAAGGAGAAAACAAGGGTGGGTTGGGGTATGTAATATGTAGAAGTGGGTCGTGATCTCCATTACCATAGGTTCAACAACTACCTTGCAATCACCCTATGGTTACCTTAAGTTAAGTTATTTGGTCCCTAACATTGCAATGCTTCCATGGATTAAAAGATTGGCCTATTATTCATCCCCACCAAGATCCAAAGGATGAAACCTAATCTTCTCCATTATAATTTTTTCATACACATTTCTCATACATGACTCTCAAAAACAAAAAACAATTGATGCAAAAGAGAAATAAATCAACCTCTGCACAAATGTAATACATGTTATGGTTATAAGTCTATTTCATGTGCAAGTTTTACTTCAGCATAGGATGAGCATCTCTACTTTTGGATATTTTATTTCACTCTATATAAAAGATTATAAAACAATTTTGATATAAATGTTAATTTATTGCAAACTGAATTTCATTAATTTGTTTTCTAAATCATTTTTTTTTTTCAAATAATATATTAAGTTGTCTTTCAATTCCAAGTAAACTTCGTAGTGAATGTCATTTTAAACTTTTAGAACTCACTTGTCTAAAACCCATGTTGAAAGAGCACTTCATTGGATTTTCCTAGTTAATTGGAGGCTAAGAAAAATATCCTACATATGCTCAACCAAAACTTCAACTATTGTTGGGCCATTGTAAAAAATAACATGACTTAGCAACATGCTTGACTTCACCTGCAAGGTTAACACATCAACACTATACATTTCCCACAATATAATTAATAATAGAAATACTATGTAATAAATATCTAATTTAATAATCTGTGATCACGACTCTTTCCATGATCCATTGTAATTATAAAATTTATATGCAACTTGACTACTAATTATCATTGTATTGTTGTCTAATTATTTATAATATATTTAATAGATTATCTATTACCATGTGACACACATTTCACTCTAATGGAAGGTCCCTTCCGAGAGGTATTAGACCCAAAGCTTGATCCATTGGTTCGTGGCCACTTGTAAGGTTATGTGGCCATTCGTCATGCAGCTTTCCATTGGAAATAGATTCAACTTATGGCCATTCTTCATCTAGCTCATGGTTGAAAAAAAATTCGACTTTTTCCATTCAAATATAATAGGTAGTCATTTATTAATATATTATTCTTGAAGAGACCATGCCTTGTATACTTCTAGATGAGGAAAATGAAAATGAATAGATACAACTAAGGATAAATGTTTAAATAATATTATCTAATCATCTAAATCACTATCACCATAAAGAAAATAGAACTATAAAAAAACATAACGATAAAAGTTTCAAGGAAAGAAATAAAGAAAATGCAAACACAAGTATTGCATGAAAAAACACATTATGAAAGAATAAATGCTTTTGTGAAAGAGTTACATTGTTGAAGACAACATTAGAAAGCGGCATTAACGATATATGAGAAAGCCAATGATATGTTAAATTTTGTTTATTTGAAAGAATAAATGCTTTTGTGAAAGAGTTACATTGTTGAAGACAACATTAGAAAGCGGCATTAACGATATATGAGAAAGCCAATGATATGTTAAATTTTGTTTATTTGATGAGAAAAAAATGCTAAACACGAAAGAGAGAGATTGTTAAGAAAGAAAAAAAATCACTACTCATCATGAAGATACCAAA